>PVKN010009702.1:0-23448 GCA_004027915.1 Capromys pilorides
TTAGCCAACAACTGTTTTCTGTCATTGTTGTTATCGTTTTGGTTTTTTATCCTTGAGCTATTTATAAGAGCCTGCCTTTTGTTGATGTCATGGGTCTCTAAAATGTGCCACTTAGGAAAACTTTCTTTGCTCGGCTCTGTGAACAAATCCAGGGCCTTGACTGTGCTACAGCTGGTGCCCCGCCATGGATCTCTGGCTCCAGTCCCAACTTTCCTTTTAATGCAACCCAGTGTGTGCAAGTTACATTCTAGAGTACTGGGCTATTGCTTCACAGTGGATTGTGAGGTGCGTGCATTACTTTGAGAAGAGCTCAAGGAAAGAATTCCGTCCTTCATTGTAAGCCTTTAAGTTGGCCCTAGGAATTGCTTTGCACTGGGCACTTTTCTGCAGCCCCCACTCACCAATTCAGTGGAAGCAGCATAGCAACTCCTCCCTGGCACAGTGGCTGGCACACTGGTCCTGTTAGAACACAATTACACCTAAAGAACCTCCCATCAGACAGGCATGGCACCCTCTGTGCACGTGCAGTCAGGATGTGTCTGAGATTCAGAGTCTAGTTCAGTGCCGTCCTTATTTATCCTTGGAATTTCCAGTCTGTCTATAAAATGTTCCAGGCTGACAGTTCAGTTCTTTATTGGCTGACAGGCAGATAAATAGAATTGAGCATCATCTTTGATAACAAAGTATTTAGTTCTAACACTGAAAATGGTAAGCTGTAGGTTTCCACCACAGAGTTTCAGGTGGCAGGGCTGCGTTGCGTAGGTAGTAGCTGTTGTTCATAACCGCACAGCAGCCTTGGTGGCTTCTTGGCAGCCCGCCTCACGTCAGTCTTGGATTTGGGATAGACTTGACCTTATTTTATTAGCAAATCACATTTTGAAGTTTTGAATGTATCCTTTGAGTCCGTAAAATATATTGTGAATTTCTCAAATAGGTGTGAGAAAAGATTTATGCTGGAAATGTTTTCAGTTTGAAATAATACACTCAGTAGTTTGCTTTTCCTATAATTAAAATGCCAGTTGGTACCCACACAGTGGTTTGCTAGCTACTTTTAAGAGAGTAAGATGGTCACCTTTGAGAGGCGTCTGTAGCATTCAAGCCTCATTTCCTGTAAGTAGCTGATAGTTCCACGCTCTCAGAATTGACACAGGTAGAAACTAATTTGCTTAAGTAATTTCCAGATTTAAGTATTCTTGGACATAAGAACATAGTGGCACAAGTGGACAGCCCTTTCACTTCAGCACAGGGACTGCTGATACTATTGGTGATGCCCTAGAACGTGATCAGAGTGGCTGCACTCTCCAAGGCAGGTACCTGTAGGCCCTCCGAGCCACTGAAGTCACTCATTACTGTGAGGATGTCTGAATGAGAGGAGGGTGGGAGGAAAGCGAGGTGGCACCAAAGGTACCTCTGTCAGTAGTTACTTGGGTTGTTCTGCCTTGGAGTATAATAACAGCTCTGGCTTTATTTAGATGCAGGATTTAATAATATAACACTGAGAATATAGAAGAGAAAAGGTATCATATACGGGAATCTGTAAACATGGAGTCCGTTGATTACAGGGAAAAAAATCTTTTTGCCAAAGGATTTAAAGGGCCAAAACCCAGGATTTGAGACACTACACCCAGGAGTACAGAGTAACATTCCTGATGATGACCCATACTGTGAACACTGCCACGTCAGTCGCTGGCCTTCACGGCCTCGCCCTGCCGCCTGGACCAGCGCTTAGCTGATCCTCTCCTATAGCCTGGGTCAGGGGACCAGAGACCTTTCCAGTTTTTGGGGCTGCCCTGAGCCATAAGTATTTTTTACGCTCAGGATAGTCACATAAAGCAAGTGTCAGTGAACAAATGGGAAAGAGCACTCGGGAAGGGTATTTTTCTCCTTTCCAAAGGAAGAGTGGTTTCGCAGTGGGTCTTGGTAGGCTGTCATTAGGATATGGCAGACCTCTCAGCAGGTGTGTTCAGTCTTACTACAAATTGTGGATATGCTGATGTTTGGGCTCTAGGTAGGAGTTGTTTGGATTTTTTAGACAAGAGTCTTTAAGCTTAATTGAGATCACTGATGCCTTCAGGAATAGCGTTTCTGAAGTTGTTGAAGTCTTAGGTTTTGAAGTGTTAAAACACCAAAATGACTATGCAGGTGAAAGCACAACCCCTAAGTCCACATTCACATGTCTCAAAAACAAAAAAGCCAGTGCTCCTCACAGGGGCTTCTGAGGGCACAGCTCAGACCCCATGGCCCTTTGCTGAGTGCAGTGACATCACAGTCATTGGGGTCAGTGTAGTCCTAATCCCCCAGGAGTGCCAGGCTTAGGCGTCCACCGCTGGGTTGTCTTCCCTGGAGTAACCAGGCAGAAGAACTGAGGCGGGTTCGCGTAGTCGCACCACTGCCGTGACGCCTTCTGGAAGCCGGCTTGCCTCCATATGAATTACCTCACAGATAATTAGTGCTACACCTTTTGTCCTCAGACATACAACTTTGAAAACTTGCCTAGGTGAGAACAGCTTAGCTGTGCATTTCCACGCCCTTCCTGGTTCACAGTTGTTTGCCTGTACTTGGTTCTGGCCAGGGTCACTTGTCCCACCAAATGACACCACTGGCTTTGTCCACATGTCAGGCTGCCCACTCCACAGGTGAAGCACAGACCTTCGGAGCGCCTGATCTGTTAGCTAGCTTAAGTCCAGCTTCAGTGAAAACCCTCAGAGAGGGTGATCTCCATAAAGCAATATGACTACAGATAGTATCTCCAGAATTCTGCCAAGTGAAACAAAAATGGCCAATACAATAAAGCCAGCAATATTAGGCTGTGGAGAACACCTGAGGACTTGGCAGGTGCTCATTGGTCCGAGTGCTGAGCTGGGGGCCAGCAGCACAGAGAAACCACCCCAACTTGGGGCCAGCGCCCTCGGTGCCCTTTCCAAGTCCTCCCGTGCACCCAGGCCTAGGGAGCTGGGTAGGAGTGGAGGCACAGCCAATCTAGAGCGGTCGGGGTGCATCGGGCCTGTGCTGTAAGCTTACACGGTATTTTCCAGGATTGCCGTAGGGTCGGAGCACAGCAGTGGGCGGTATGCCTCACCTGCAAGGTCCTTGTTCCAGTCTGGGACTCCACAGGCTCCGACCGGTGGCTGTTGGGTAGACATTGTGTGCTCTCTGTACAGATTTTATAGTTTTGTGGTGTTTTTTTTTAATTTTTTTTTTTTAAGTTGTGATATTTTTCCATTGATTTTAATGATAACAAATTTAATGTATGTAACCGTCTATGCATTTTAAGTTAAACTGCCTAAAATGTGATAGGAGACATACACATTTGTTTGTATTACGAACTGTAAAGCAATCTGTTTGCAATGTTAGGTTTTATTACCTGCTGCTGTATTTGTAAACAAAGACAAATGTTGCTTTAAGAAGTAATTATAATTAGGAACAGACTATAGATGTGAAACTTGATATTTTTGAAGATAAACTTGTTTGCTTTTGTGTACTCTACCTGACAACTTTTTTTAAAAATGTATTTTCATGGTTTCACCGTTTTGCCATGTATTTTATTCGCGAGACCCAATTCTCAGCTTTCTTAGGCAACTCCAGAACCTCATTAACTGCAGATTTGGGGACACAAAAATAACAAGGGAACTGGACATGGTGGCACAAATCTGTAGTCCCAGCACTTGGGAGGCTGAGGCAGGGGATCGCCACATTTTACAGGCAGCACAGGCTACATGGGCAGTTCAAGGACAGCCTGAGCTGAACTGCATAGTGAGGTCCTGTCTGAAAAAAAGCTAGAAGACAAGGACTTGTAATATCTCCTCACATGTAAGGGTGCTACCGAAGGAGCCCTTCTTCCAGAAATACCCCTTCCTTGGGCAACGAGTGACGGCTGTGACAGTTTCTTTTTTCCTTCGAAGTGAAACTGCACTCACCGTTTCCTGCGTCCCACCCCGCTGCCAGCACTCCCAGTTCTGTAAAAACCAGTGGCTGCTTTTGCCCCGACTGCTGCTCATTTCCTGAGGACTGAGCAGCCTGCCACAGGCGACCGTCTCCTTTGCCCAGTCTGGGCCGCCTAGTGAGTCTGAAGCTGGGCTGGACAGTACAGCTAGACCGTGTCTCCAAAAGGAATTAACTTGCAGTAATTTTACTTTTGGAAACAGTTTCTCTTTCCCTTATAATTGATCAAGATGGAACTGTGAATTTCAAAATTGCATTTGCAGTGTTAACACTCATGTCTTTTCACTGTATATTCCTAAAATGAAGGTAGCCAGGTATGGTGGCACATCTGTAATCCTGCCACTCGGGAGGCCAAGGCAGGAGGATCGTTCCAAATTCAAGGCCAGCCTGGGTGACAGTACCAGTCTGAATTGCATGGTGAGACCTGGTCTCAAAAACACACAACAAAAGGTGTAAACTAAGGACGTAGAAGGTCCCTTCTGGAGCAGACCCAGTTGGGTTTTGTCCACTTTGCACTGTGCCTCAGCAGAGCTCCTGTCTCACAGCTCTCCCTACCACCCGCATCAGTCTCCTTTCATCAGGTATCTCAAGACATCAAGCCCTTACCTTGATCTCACATGAAGTATGACCCTCAGTAGAATCCCAAGACCAGAAGAAAACTCAGGCAGCCCTGTAGTCTTCCCGTGGCATTTAAACATGAAAATTAAGCACTTCCCCTTTTGGTTCTGGTTTTGCAGGTCCAGAGGTCCAGAGTGAAAGCAGCAGATGTGTCATGGTTAGGCTGTCTCTGGCTTTCTCTAGGGGGCTTGTGGGTTAGCTCAGTTGTTTAAGCACCTGCTAGGACAAATCCAGTCGGGCGCAGGCAACCACAGTTCAATCCCCAGCTCCACATGCCTTACCACATCATCCTTAAGGCCGCCTGAGCCAGCACCCCCCCACACACAAAAAAACAAATCCTTTCGGCTTTCTCTAGAGCCTCTTCACTCTCCACATGAGTGGATCGGAGCCAGGAGTGGGGGTGTACACTGTAATTCCAGGAAGATCCCCGTGAGTTGGAGGCCAGCCTGGGACATAACAGCGAGACCTTCTCAAGAAAGTGGAGCAAAGTAGACTTGCTGTTAGTATCTTCTAAAGATAGCTACTGCCAATGTCCGTGTCTCCCAGTTGAGATTCAAGTTGCCACAAGGCCTCCAGCATCAGGCCTGGGCCATTGGAGGTGCTAAGCCACGCTTGCGTGTTAGTGTCACGTGTAAGCATCACATAGAGAAACAATTCTGCCGTTCCTGCCATGGTTGTATTTTGTGTCAGACTCGAGTTGTGTGACAGTTAATTACACGAGCACACCTTCAAGGAAGTAGGTAGTTATAAAAGGCAACCTTTTTTTTGTTGTGAAATACAGTCTCCCTGGCAGCAACCATCATCAATCCTCCTTCCTGACCTCCTGAGTGCTGGGACTGCAGGCGTGGGCCACCACACCCAGCTGTAGGACTTTTGCCCTTGTCTAGTAGCTGATGAGACTGAGGCTTCGTGGCTGTGGAGGTCGCAGCTCTGAAGCTCTGGTGTGGTAGAGCTGGGATTAAAGTCCTGGGTGTGGCTCAGAGCTTGTAAAGTGACAGGTGGATCATCACCCTTCTTGAAGCACTGAATTAGGACTGGAAAAGGGCACCTCATGGAGGCAAAGAACGGTCAGGCCTAGGTTCCAGTTCAGAATGTTTGCGTGGAGAATGGTGGACAAGTAGCGAGAGGCCCTCCAGCTCTAGGAGAGGCCAGGCTGGGCTAGTGGCAGTGGATGAGATAGAAAAGGTTCTGTCCCAAAGCAGGTTGTGGATGGACAAACAGGAGGACAGACAGGAAGTGGGCAGAGGTGGGGAGGGGAGCAGGCGTGACAGTTCATTTTGTGAACTTGGCTGGCGCAGGCTGTGCTGAGTGAAAGCTCATCCACTGTTGCTTGATCACTACAGCACCTGGAATCCAAGTGAGACTTCATGTGATCACCTGGATCCCTTCCTCGGTTCCCAAAGAAAACTGTTGCGACCAAACTGAGGCAGTGAAGGTTAGGATTTACCCAAGCATCCAGGAGTGGCAGGGAGACTAAGGGAAAAGCTGCCCGAGGCCAGCACAGAAATCAGATCAAAACCTGCACAATATCCCTCAGGATTCAAAGCGCAGCATAGCTCCCTGGGGCGCACAGGACAGTTTCTGTTTGAGCTCTGAGGTGACCCCTGGCGTGTGTTGTAGGGCAGTGACCTGCTCCTGTGCTCCTTTCCCTGACACAAACAAGGCACAGAGCTATGAAGGAGAAGCTTGATGGCCCACACTTGTAATCCTAGCACTTGGCGGGCCTAGGCGGGAGGATCTGTACAAGTTCCAGGCCAGCCTGAACTGCAAAGCCAAACACCATCTCCAAAAGAGAACTATAAGGACGACAGAACACACCCCCACCAGCCAGTCAGATGTTTGGTGTAGTGATATAACCCTGAGAATGCACAACTAGTAGAATGTTTGTGTTCCTTTTCAATAATGGCCCAATTACCAGATTAACAATATCCCTCAGCATTGTGGTTGATCAGGCCTGCAGTCTCCCAACTAGTGGACGGCGGAGGCTTAAATGAGACAAGTGTGATTTTAGGGCTTCCTGGAGATGCTCTGGGTTCTAACAAAGAACTTCCCTAGGCAGCCCTCATTTATTTGATTTTCAAACCAAATAAACAAGAAAATGCAAGAATCTCTCAGGACCTTGGAAGATATTTTCCCAAGTAGTAAGTTATGTCCATCTGGAGACCTACCTTATCTGTAGGTTGACATTTATTATAGAAGTATGGAGCCTGCAGCTGCACTTTCCTTTTACTCAGTTGGGGTTGGAGCCAAAAGTCCTCCGCTGTGGCCTTATCTTGTCCCAACTTCACAGGCCTCAGGGACCAGTGACTCACAGAGGTTCACTTAGGAGAGCAGGGCCCATCTCCAGGCAAGGGCCTAACCCTCAGGCAGGCGCGCACCTAAATACGAAAAGCTGACTGGTTGATACTAAATCCTGCCTGGAGCCCGCCAGCAGGCTCCATTACCCAACCGCACATGCATTCTTAAAAGTGTCCTGGTTTTTTAAGAATAAGTTATGTGATTTTTTAAAAATTTATTTTTGAGGGCCTAGGGAGATAGCTCCATGGCACAAGTGCCTGCCTGGCAAGTGTAAGATCATGAGTTTGAACTCCGGTCCCACAAAAAAAAAAAAAAATTATTTTTGAGACAAAGTCTTCACTCACTACATAGCCCATGCAGGCCTCAAACTTGTGGTAATTCTTCTGCCTCAGCCTCCAAAGTACCAGACGACAGACATACGACACCCCGTCCCGCTGGTGGCATAATTGAATACTAGTATGGGGCTTGACTCAGGCATGGCTTCCCAGCTCCCAGCCTGTCCTCAGCAAAAGCCCCAGCCCCAGTGTAAATACTGCCCTCAGCAAGCACAAGCTGGGACAGGTAAAGAAGAGATAAGCCTGAGGCCAGACCCTCCCACAGGGACTTCTGATAACAGCATACATTGCCGCGGGTTCCCTGAGAGCTTTGCTGAAGTTCACAGAGACTGCCTTACCACCGGAGGTCCTTGGCCTGGCCTGGACAGGACACCTGGGGCTTCCCCAAGCTCCGGAGAAGGCGCTGCTCAGTGTAAGAGAAGTTAGTAGTAGCTCACCGGTGGCATGGACTCCATGTTTCCAGGTGGGCCCAGAAGCAGTTATGCCAGGCTCAGGGACACGGGGTGCATCATGTTGTGGGTGGCATCGTGGGAGGAGAGCGGGTGGAATGATGCCTTTGCCTGGAAGAACACGGGTGTTTGTGAATGAAAAGGGCAGCAGCATCTTCTGATTAGGCCTGGCTTAGCAACCTCATAATTTTTTAGATTTTTAAACTGCATTTCATTATGCTGAGCAAAACTACAAGATAGCAAAAAACAAACAAACAAAAACAGCAGAAAGGATGTTTTGTGGTATAAAAACATTTGCAAGAAAACTTTTTGTGTCACCATGCCTTTGAGCCAGGCATGATGACACACTGCTGTGATCCTAAGCACTCAGGAAGCTGAGGCAGGAAGATTATTGCAAGTTTGAGACCAGCCTGGGCTATGAAGTGAGCTTAAAGCCAGTCTGAACTACAAAGGGAGACCCTGTCTCAAAGTGACAGGAAAAGATAATAAGGAATGGACAAGCCAGGTAGAGCAAGCCTCTAACTGCAGCACTCGGAAGCAGAGGCAGGAAGATCCCTGACTTTGAGGCCAGCCGGAACTGCATAGCAAAACCGTGCCTCAAAAATACATACATACATACATACATACATACATACATACATACATAGATGGAGGAGAAATAAATGGGACGAGTGCATAAGAGAATCACGTATAGATTGGTAGGTAGCATGCAGACCACAGGTACACACATGCAGAAAGAGCTGGAAGGGCAGAGAACATGGGGTGAGCACGGTGACACACCACACAAGGCCACCCGAGCGCCCCCTACTGGGCCAGTCATGCATTTAGTATCAGTGACCGCGGTCTCGGCACCTGTCGCGCCTACATACCTGGCCCGCGCTCTGTAGCCTCCACCGCGGGAGCAGAAGCTCAGGGCGTTCCAGGGCCAGTGCAGCAGCTCCAGCCGGGGCTTACCCCCACCCCTCCACCGACAGAGCCAGTGGCTTCGATGGGCTGGGTGCCCTGTGTTCGTCAGCCTCACCTGGCAGCCCCGAGAAGAGTCGGCAGGGTCGCCATATGACCAGCAGTGCTAGCCCAGCTGAACACCCAGAGGAGGAAGGCGTGGCCGCACAAACACTGCGCACGGATGTGCACACGCCCTATGCGTAGCAGCCAACACATGGCGACGGAGAGCTGTGCGTGGGCCGCGACGGGGCAGCAAGCGCAGCGCAGCCCTGCCGTGGCCTCGCGCGGGTTGGAGCTCCCGCACAGGCTCGGGCGCGATGCCTCGCACACGTCTGCCTGACGGAAGATGCCAGGCCCAGAAGGCTGGCTAAAGTGACAGTTCTGTTGATGCAAAATGCTCCCGTCACGCGGCTCCATGGAGGCAGATGCGTGGGTACCAGCCTGGGAGAGGATTCCTGGTGGGCGTGGGGCTGTTGTTTATTAGCAGTGGTCACTTCTGTTGTCGGAACAACTCACCCCACACCCACAGTTTGAAGAACAGGTTTAATTTGGCTCACGGTTTCAGAAATTCAGCTCATGGCTGATCAGCTCCGAGGCATGAACATCACGGCAGAAGGCGGTGCCTTCTGTCACCTGGAGGAGGAGGACTGGGAACCAGATGTCCCCTGGGTCACCTACCCGCTCACTGCCCAGAACAGCACTGCACTAATCTGCAAGATGTCTCTCAATCCAGTCAAACTGCCGAGCATAGTGACCAATCGCAAGTTTCTTTTCAGAGTAATGGACTTATTAATGGGTAATTGATGCACACCACTGAATGAATTGATTGCTTTAAGGAAATGAATCGGTGCCACATAGGCTATAGATCTCAATAAAGTTGTCTCAATCTGCAGCATTGCATCGCGCAGATTAAAAAACAACCCTCAGTAGCTGCAGAAAATCTCCAGTATCAATTCTGGATTAAAGAAAAAGCACAAAAACATCTTGGCAAACTAGGAAAGGAACATTTCAGCTGATGTCAAGACATCTACAGCTAACCTCATATTAAATGGGGAGGAGCCCGACGCTGCCTCCTAAGTCAGGGTGACGCAGGGCTGTCTGCATTGCTGCGTCTGCACAACCCTGCACTGCTCTGAGCTGGAGCAAGAGCGCAGGAAAACAAGGTCGGGCAGGCTGGAGAGGCTGCAGTAAAATCTGGCCTTTCATAGACACCCGATTATCTCAGAGGAAACCACACAACCAATACAAGAACGGCTACCAGGGATAAAATGAGCTGAGCAGGGTTGTTGGGTAGGAGTTCAGCATACCGAAACACCAACCGTGTTTCTCTGTAGCCACTGATTAGAAATGAAAAACTTTCTTAATGTATTTAATACAGAGTCTCACTACACAGATCAGACTCATAGTGATCCTTCTGTTTTCAACCTTCCAAGTGCTGGGATTACAGGCACGCACTGCCACACCCAGTCTCAATGGCCATCTCAGCATGCCCTGGGCGCGGGCCGGCAGAGCAAGGCAGGGATCAAACCTAGCCACTGCACTCTGCCTGAGCAGGCGCTTCAGTCTTCTGAGCTGTCTTGCCAGCCCTAGAAACAGAAAACATTTTAAATGCCATTTACGCTAATATAGATATTGTCGAATGCATGACAGTAAAACTAAGATGTACAAGCGTAGTACACTGAGAGAGCTACAGAACTGGCTGTGGGAACTTGAAGACCTCAATAAAGAGATATTCCATACTGTGACGCAACACTTGAAATGGCAACTTTTGGGCAGGGGACATAGCTCGCCTAGCAAGTGCAAGCACCCAGGCTTGATCCCTGGTACCACATGCTGTGCCAGCCCCACACCAAGATGGCCACTGAAGCAGAGTGTGGTGGCGCATGCCTGAAATCCCAGTGCTGGGGAGGCTGAGACAGGAGAATCCCTAGTTTGCATGGTGAGATCTTGTACCAACTAAAGATTAAAAAATAATAAAAATGTCAACTTCCCTCCAACTCATACATGAATTCCTAATCAAAACTTCACAAGGATTCTTTCATAAAATTTGATCCCAAAAATTTACTCTAAAATTCATTAGGAATAGAAAAAAAACATCTGCCAGACATGGTTGGCACCTACCCGTAACCCTGCAACCAGGAGGCTGCGGCAGGAGGATCGCTGTGAGTTCCAGACCAGCCTGGGCAGCATAGTGAGCTGAAGCCCAGCCTGAACTGCCCAGAGAGACCCCGCCTCCTAAACAACAAAACCCTGGCCATACCAAATGCTGATAAGAAAGTAAGACACCTGGGACTCACAGTGCTAACAAGCATGCAAAATGATACAACCACTTGGAAGACTTGTGGCAGGTCCTTCTTTTTGTCTTTTTTTTTTTTTAAAGCTATGGTCTTGCTATGTGATTCAAGATGGCCCTGAGCTTGTAGAGATCTTCTTGCCTCAGCTTCTCTCATGCTGGGTTTGCAGGCATGCACCAAAAGGTCTGGCGACATTTTTTCTTAAAATATAAGTTTTCCAAAGCAATGGAGCACCTACTTTAAAAAGCAGCTAGCATTTGCTGAGTGCTGCAAGCCAGGCCCTGTGGTCCTGGGGGCGCCCCTGGTTCCTTTCATGCCCCCCACCACCACCTTCCTTTTAGGGAAGAAACTACCACACCAGGTGAAGTGATGAACTAGGAATTCACGCCCAGGACCTCATTTCCCAGAGGCCGAACCCTGCCAGGCTGCCGCAGGGAGTCCTTGGGGCTTAGTCGTCCAGCGGACACAGAGTGGAGGAAGGGCCGGCGAGGCTCTGGGAAAGGAAGCCCCCTCCACCGTCAGTGGTGGAGGTTAAGATGGCCCAGCACCGTGGAGAGCAGTGAGTCCTCAAAAAACTCAAGCCAGCAGTTCCACTCTCCGCCCCCGCTCTTGGCCTCCAGGTATCCTCAGTTAGAAGAACCTTGCTGTGCGTGCTACCCCCTTACCAGTTTGTAACAGCACGACTTACAACAGCGAGACCTTGGAGACAGCTGCGTGTCCAACAAGGGGCGGAGACAGAGAACACGGGATGTACACGCCAGGGAGCGCCTCTGCGCGGGCAAGAAGGACAGACGAGTCGCCTGTAGGAAACTGAGCAGGCCCGGGGGGCCGTGAGGTGCGCTCAGTCAGACACGCGCTGAAATGCTGCCTGGCTCTTCTTCTACGAGAAATCCTAAATATAAATAAAGGGCAATGGGCCGGCGAGATGGTTCAGTGGTCTAAAGCACCTGCTTAGGAAAACTTAGGAACTGGAAGGACCACGGTTCGATCCCCGGCACCACATGCTGTGCCAGCCCCAGCCCCAGTGCAGGCTGAGCCAGCCATAATACCAAAAAAAAAAAAAAAAAAAGTAAATAAATAAATTTAAAGATAAATAAATAAAGGGCCAAATAAAAGATCATGGGCGGCCGGGAGCTCGATCTGCAGGTGAGAAGGGCACGTCACAGCAATCCTGCAGGGGCTTCAGCTACCAAGACCTGGCACGCAGGACCGGGGGACGCCCGTCCAGGCCCCAGCGTGCCCAGTGTGCATCAGTGTCTGGGAGGTGCTGTCACACCTTTAGGGCTTTCCCAAAGGGCTCAAGGACACTGGTGCACATCTGTGAAATGTCACCTCCAGGCAGCGCAGTTGGCTAGGAGGAAGTCCTGAGGTTAGAATGCAGCCTCATTAAGTAACAAAAAAGGAAACACACACACACACACACACACACACACACACACACCGCCTCAGGCATCGAACACCTTGTACTCCCAGCATTCCAGGAGGCTGAGGCAGGAGGGTTGCTGCAAGTTCAAGGCCAGTCTGAACCATATATGACTTCAACACTAACCTGAACTATACATGGAAACCCTGTCTCAAAAAAAAAATAAAAAAATAAAAATAAAAATAAAAATTTAAAAAAAAAAAAATATATATATATATATATATAAAGTTTGGATGCCTTTGTATTACACGTTACCTTCTGATTAGAAAATCAACAGGTTAATTATAGGCACATTGGGAAATCCAGGTTGTAAGGAAAGAGTTAATGCTGCAGGCTGGGTGGTTCCACTTTCTACCTCTCCAAGGGACCCTGAGCGACCTTGGAAAGGCAGAAGACGCCCTTGCAGGAACTCACTGCACATGCGCTCTGCAAGCCTCGAGGCTGCAGGCCTGAGCATGGCTGTCCAGGCTGGGAGCACAGAACAGCACCGGGCCCATGAGAGCACTGGACTTGGAGACTCCAGGAAGCATCCGTGAGCAAAGCCCTCACTCACCTGTCGCCTTCACTCCGGAGAGAGCACTGGAGGCTGTGGAGGAGAGTGGTCCACACCCCAGGGGTCACGTGTTCTGGCTGCAGTAGATATCCTGCCATAATAAATCTTAGCAAATGTGTAACTATTGAAATGTGTGCATCCTTCCAGTAAACCACTGAAATGAGTGTCAAGAACAAAGTGTAGGTTGGTAAAATAGCTCAACGATCTAAAGTGCCTGCTTAGGCAAGTTTAGGCAACGTGCTCAGGGATGGAAGTTCGATCCCTGGCACCATCCCGGGGTGGGCTGAGCCAGCCACAAAAAAAAAAAAAAAAAAAAAAATGTGTGTACACACACACACACACACACACACACACAATCTCTCCACTTAGAATTAACCATTTATCTAGCTTTGTTTGCTTGTTTGTTTTTTTATTTACTTATTTTATGGCTGGCTCAGCCTGCCCTGGTGGTGGGCCTGGCACAGCATGTGGTGCTGGGGATCGAACCGCAGTCCCTGCAGTTGCCTGAGCTTTCCTAAGCAGGCGCTTTAGACCACTGAACCATCTCGCCGTCCCACCATTTATCTAGCTTTAAAAATAGATTCTGTAGGGGCCTGCGAGATGGTTCAGTGGTCTAAAGCACCTGCTTAGGAGGGCTCAGGCGACTGTGGGGACTGCAGTTCGATCCCTGGCGCCACATGCTGCGCCAGCGCCACCACCAGGGCAGGCTGAGCCAGCCACAAAATGAATAAATAAACAAACAAACACAACAAGCAAACAAACAAATAAATAAATAAAATAAAATTAAAAAAAAAAAAGATTTTGTACAAAGTGTATTTGGAAGAGTTAAAAAAAAAACTAAGGTCTATTGAAAGTGTTAATGTTTAATTGTTTGACCAATCTTACATATCTATATCTATTAATTTAAACAGATTTGATGATGAAAATATGTAATACAACTATTGTTAAATTTTTCTTGTTTTGAAAATCCTGTACTATATGTACTCTTGCTTGTTACTGTTTTCCTATCTTTGTTTCTGCTATTTTTAATCTTTAAAATAAAATTAAAAAAATATATATATATATATATAAATAAAAATAGATTTTGACCAACAAAATCATCTTGCAAACACTTTTTTGAGACTGGGTCTGCCTGGTTAGCTCAGGCTAGCCTTGAACTCACTACGTAGTCGAGGCTGGCCTCAAATTGGCTGTGATCCTCCTGCCTCAGCCTCCTGAGTGCTGGCATTACAGGTGTGCGCCACCGTGCCCAGCCTTGGACACTACTTTTCTTTGAGGCCTTTAAGGTGTGCATTTAGTATCCCAGTCCTGCCAGGTGTGGTGATGCACACCTGTAATCCCAGCACTTGGGAGGCTGAGGCAGGAGAATCAATGCCAGTTCAAGACCAGCCTGGGCTACAAAAGTGAGCTCAAGGCCAACCTGAACTGCATAGCGAGACCCTGTCTCAAAAAGACAGTAAATAAATACATAAATATAAAAATAAATAAATAGAATTCCAGTCCTTTCTGACAAGGAAATGGATTATTGTATTTTCTAACAGACTAGTAATAAGAAAGGGACTACTCGAAAGCAACCCTCCCAAACAAAACAAAACAAAAACTTCACAGCAGTATTTAGCCTGGTGTTTGCCACACCAAGTGCCGTTGCCTAGCTATGCTGATGCATAATTCCCGGGTTAGTTTCCTTCTGCTGAACCGTGACCAGCAGAGTAGACTCCACCCAGCCCCTGGGGCCTTCAGTCCCCTGGAAGTGCGACACCGGCTTCCGGCAGAGGGCGCTGCCTCCCACCTGTGTAGCATCCCATTGGCCCCGCCGGACCTGAGCGAGGTGGAGGACTCTACCTACAATCATTTTTCCAGCCCTTCCCTGCGCTCTGCGCGAGTTTTAACATAGTGAACGCTTGTGCACTTTCACTCCGCTTTCCCCGAACACCTCCGTGGTAACACGGAGGCGTTAGGATCAGCAAGCCAAAGGACGAGGTGCAGCCTTTGGCCATCCTGGAGGACAGTGCCAGCCCCGGCACTCCTCTGCAAGGTGCGCAGGACAGGCGCGGATGCCCCAGACAACTGCAGGCGCCCCAGGCCAACCTTCTGCCCACGCGGCGATCCCATCTAATCTGGGTCCATAATTAGAACTGGAGACTCAAGTAAGGATAGGTTTCCTTTCGTTCTCATTAATAATTAAAAAGCTTCCTCCAGTGCCTGCGCTGTAATCACAGCTTGCTTTCGCACAGCTCTGGGTCTTCCCAGTCCTGAGGGCCCAAGAAGGTGCTAATTATTCAGCGCAGGGCACCCAGGGCGAGCCTTTGCTTGGATGCTTCTCTCAGCCACCCTGGAAGAAGTCTGCCTCGGACCAGGGCCCAGTGTTTCTTTCCCTTATCAAAACAGCATTCCTAGCTGGTGCGCTATTTCCGGCCCTTTGAGGTGGATTTGTGCACACGCAGCGCTGGGAGGATCAGTTCCTGCGGACGTGGGCATCTGAGCAAGGCTCCGCCTCCCAACAGCCTGTGGCACCGCTGCCACACTGCAGGAAGAGGCCAGCTCTCACTGCAGCCAAGCAGGCCTGGACTCCGGGGACAGGATCCACCATCCCTGGCCAGAAACCCACCTCTCTCTCAGCCCCAAGGTACAGCTGCCACCTGCCAGAGGAGTGAACTGAAGCTCTGGGAATTGCAGGGCTGCTCGTAGTGAAGCAGAACCAGAACCAGAACCAGAACCAGATCGCCTGTCCCTGAACATCCCCACTCCTCCATAGCTACGATTGCTTCTTGCAAGGCCAAGACCTGGAAATCTCTTTTTGTTTTTCAGAGACGGGGATTGAACTCAGGCCCTTGCACTTGCCAGGCAAGTGCTTATTCTACTGAGCTATCTCTCCAGCCCCAAGACCTGAAAATCTTGAAGGACAAAAATCTAAGGTATCAGCAAGGGTTGGTCATCTCTGTTATTCCGTAACAGGCATTTGGTCCAGGGTGTGCTCACCCTTAACCCCACACGATAGAAAGTTCTTCCATCTGGTTAAATACGGTGGCCTTTATCTAAGTGAGCAGAAGGAGTCTGTCACAGTCAGGCGGCTCGCAGAACCAGAGCAGGCTCCAAGGTTCCCACCAACAACGTGATTGGAAAGCATCCACGGAAACACACAGTGCGCCATAGAAAACAGCCATGTAGGCCAACTCTTCAGCCGGTTTCAGCTTAACCAGTTAGTTGTTCACAGCCTAATGGGACTGTGGAGTCCTGTGAAAACCAACCAGAACTCAGGCCCTGGAGCTAAACTCTAGGTTGACACAGTTTCAAGCAGGTACCATCCAAAACCACCCCCCTTTAGTGTCACATCCACCAGGTGTGGCAGACCAGAACTCAGGATGTGGGCTCAGCTCCGATTCCCCTTCAGCCTGGATTTCCAGCCTTAGTGTTTCATCCGTGAGTGTGGCATCCTTGTGCTCACCTGAGTGTGGCAGAAGAGAGACCACAGCTGCTCATGGATGGCACGGTGAGGACACAGTGCACTGAGGAATCTGTGTTCTGACCACACAGGGGGTGACACCAAGGGCACTCACAACTGGGCCAAATGAGGCCAGGGAGTGAGGACAAGCGTGTGAGTGCTTAGTTACTAATCTGGTCCCATCCGGGAACAGTGAGGGGAAAATAGTAGGGAGGGGCCAGGATCTCCTCACGGTGGAGAACTTGTGAGGGGAGGCCATCCGCATCTTTAGGATGTCCGTGGCCTCTTGGGGAGAGTTTCCCTGGGCAACTTGACCATAAAGTTTCCAAGGCCTCAAAGCCTTACTGCAGTGTGGATGGCAGCAGAACACGCCTAAGTACTAAGACTTTCTCTCAGGACCCAGTCCCGTTCCAGTCACAACATCTGAATTCAGTTCAGATTTAAGATTTGCTTAGCTCAGCCCAGTTCACAACACACTTCTGAACCGGCTCCTGGGGGGGTGGGGTGGGGGGCGGGGAACAGAGCTAGAGCCCAGCTGGACAGCACAGGCAAATCCTGGCTCCAAAACCACGTAAAACAAAGGCAACAGAGCACCAATTTGTGAGGCCTCCAAAGAGGAAAAGGCCCTACCCACAATGCCCAGCTGCAATAAGACTGCGGCAAAGACTGGCAGCTGCGAGGCCTGGGGTCTGGGTTCCCAGGCTGTAGCATCATGGTGGGTCCCACAGGCCCAGCCACTTGTAACAGGCAAATCCTTCAGCCAGTCAAAACTAGCAAAGCAATGAGGGGGGAGGCCAGAGAAACAGCCCTGGGGCAGCTGCTCAGAACTAGAGCAGAGCCTGAGAACTCAGCCGTGGATGGAAGCCCGCCAAGCAGAAGTGAGGCTGCAGAGAGCTGCACTGGCCAAGGCCCGGCTCTGCAACTGTGAGGCACAGCCTCGCCGGTTAGCTGCTCACAGCCAGGGACTCAACCGATGCGCCGTGACTGTGGGAACTCTAGGCTGGCTTGGCCCAGGGTGGGGCCCGGCACAAAACCAGGGCCAGCCACGTATTTATTTAACAACACACACATACACATTTACAAATACATAACACACATACATAACACACACTTGCACTCACACATACACATATGCAACACACAGTTGCACACATAACACGTGTACTGACACAGGCAACACACAATCACATACATGCATGTACAACACACATGTACTCACACAGACAAAACGCAGTTGCACACATGCATACATAACACACATGCAGGGGGGGTCCTGCAGGCCAGGCCATCAGGTGGATGAGCAACACCACAAGAGAGCAGAAGCAGGGCCAGTGTGCAGCTGGGCTGTGCCCCTGCAGGTCACTGGGATCCTGGACAGCAGTCTGGATGACTCAGAGCCGGGTGCCTGCTGTTCCCACAGCCTCCATGCACAGGAGCCGCCAGGATAGGGATTTCCCAGCTCTGCACAGAGGATGCAATTTCCTCCTCATTTTCCTCTTCTTCCTCCTTGTCTTCTGTGTGTGTGTGTGTGTGTGTGTGTGTGTGTGTGTGTGTGGAGTCTTACTATGCAGCTCCGACTCACAGTGATCCTCCTGTTTCCTGCCGCCAAGGAATCAAACCCTGGCCCCTGCGCTTCCCTAAGCAAGTGCTTAGTCCACTGAGCTATACTGCTGGTCCTCTATTTCTTTTATTTATTTGGTATACCAGCACAGCATGCGGTACCGGGGATTGAACCTGGGTACCAGGGATTGAGCATGGGACCTTGTACTTGCCAGGCAGGCGCTTAGACCACTGAGCTATCTCCCCAGCCCCCTTCTTTTGGTGTTTTGATGCAGCATCTTACTTTGTAGCTCAGGCTGGCTCTGAACTTGTAGAAGTTCTGCCTCAGCCTCCTGGAGTGCTGGGATTACAGGTGTGTACTACCTCCTCTGGCTGGGAGCTTCTCAACTACACAGGAATATACTTGAAGTGTAGAATAAATATTGTTATATCAGCAAATGTCTAAATGAATGAATGGAGCTTTTATTCTTTGTAATATAAATTTGTCGAGAACCTTTTGAAAGGCACCTTGACAATACAAGAGTCTAAACTGTAGCTGTGGTGGCCTGCTCAGAATCGCAGAACTAGGAGGCTGAGGCAGGAGCACTCCCAGGAGACTGAGGCCAGCCTGGCCTCCATATGAGGCCCTGTCTCAAAAAAAAAAAAAAAAAACGAAAACAAAGAAGTCTATTTTCATTTTGTTCAGGAAGATAATTTCTGGCAATGTCACCTAATGAAATACAAAAACTTCTAACAACGAAAATTTGTGTGACATTTGCTTTTTTTATGGCTCCTTTTCAGAAAAAAAAAAAAGCCCGAAATCTGAAACAAACTAAACCCTCAGCAAATGGCAGGCAAATGGTTCAGCCTGTGTGCTCCACTGAAACCTCTTGCAGCTGTTAAAACTGTGGGGAAAATTTGTGATCGCACGGAAGAACGTTGCGAGGCGGATTTCATAAGTTTTGCGAACTCGAGGACTTCTCCGCGGAAGAAGGAAGAAACGCGAGGCCTGTCCCCGTCTAGCTCGAGCAGAACGGGTGGGGCCGGCCTTCTTCAAGTCCCGGGCCGGTGCGGACGGACACCGGGGCTGCAGGGACCTGGGATCCGCGTCCCCGCGGACCGGCTCTGCGCGCTGCCCCCAGCCCCACCCCCCACCCCCGGCAGCCAGGGCGAGGCCAATCGCGCTACTGGGAGCCGGGCTAGGCCGCTTTCATCCTGCCAGAGCCAGCGCAGGCAGGCCAGGCAGCGCGTCCGTGACAGGGGGCACACCGAGGTAGCCGACCGGCCCGCAGGGGTCAGAGGGCCCAGTGCGTCCTTTCGTGAATCTGGCTTTTCCAGGGGGGCCGCAATCCGTCGCCGCCCCCCTCCATGCTGCCCTAGGGGTTCTCGCTCAAGTTCGCGGGGCGCCCCTGGGAAGCCCAGGCTGGTGGACAGGGGTCTCTGGGGCTCTGTAGAGCCAACTCGTCGCTGTGCAGAAAGCGACTGCGGCAGCGCCCTCGCCTGGCACGCAATCAGGAAACCCCGGCCACCTCCAGCCTGCCAAGTTTCAACAGCTTCCTCCCACCGCCGGGGCTGAGACCCTAGAGACCGCGGTAGCGCGTGCAAACTCGGGCGCAAACTCGGGCGTGGCTTAGCACCGGAAGTCACACTCGTTGGAACGCGCGCTTCCAGGCTCCCCGTGGAAGCTGCCGCAGGATCTGCTCCGCAGCCGGCCCTGCGCTCTCCTAGCTGCTCAGACGGCAGCTGCCCGGAGTGTCTCCTGAGCTTGGATTCCCTAGGCAGACCCCCCTCCAGGGAGCCCACAGACCGGCATTTTCTGTTTTCCCCGCTGCCTCAGCACCATTGCCCAATGGAGGCCAGAAGTGGCCAGCAAGACCACTCCGGGTTTAATTAAATCTTGTTAGTCACTGTGATGACATCTTATTTCCACTGTATCCAAACTCCTTGTTTTATGTTTTTTGGGTTTTTTTTTTGGGGGGGGGGACAGGGTCTCACTCTGTAGCTCAGGCTGGCCTGGAGCTCACTGTGTAGACTGGGCTGGACTTGAATTCACGGTAATCCTCCTGCCTCAGCCTCCCACGTGCTGAGACTACAGACGGGCGCTAGTGTGCCCAGCATTGTGACCAAAGTCTAGCTTGTGCCGAGCACAGGGTAGGCACACATCCTGCGGCCTGAAAGCATCGTAAATTCCACTCGCTGGCTGTTAATTGTTGTCAGGAGTCTGTGTTTTCATTCTGTTTATTCATTCTTGACGTACCAAGCCTGTGGGGGAGTCAGCGGGAAGACAGAAAATTGCGGGGCTGTGGGCTCCCTGGAGGAGGGGTCAGCCTTGCCATGGGGAATCCAAGCTCAGGAAGACCCCAGCGGGCGGCTGCTGGCTGGCTGTTAGGACAGGGCAGGGCAGTGTGCCGCGAGGACCACACTGTCCTTTCATCAGGGAAACAGCCCAGCCCTCGTGTCCACATTCCAATGGAGTGATTCCCCTTGTCTGAGTTTCCACCCGTGCCTAGGCCTCTGGAGACTCAGCTCCCATGAGGAGGAGCCATTTCGGCGGCCGGAGCGTTTCCTAATTACTCACAGCTTTCAGATGCCCTTGGGATCCATTGTCAACTGTCACCAAGAGGAGGGGCAGCCAGCCACAGGAGCGGAGGAGCAAGATTTGGGGACAGAGGGGCAGCAACGTGGAAGCCCCCTAGCAACCCAAGCAACATAACTTGTGTTAGCTGGAAGCACTTCCTGTGCCAGGGAGTTTGGGGGCTGGGCCCAGAGTCCACAAAGAAAGGAGTGGGGCCCACCTATCATCCCCATGATCATGTGTGTGTACATGTGTGTACATGCGTGGGCATGCACGGGGGGGGGGTGTAAAGACGCGGCTGGAGGACAGGGAACAGCATTACTGCAACAATGCGTAATTGCTGATTGTGTCTCCTGTACCGTGACAGTGGTGTCTAGCACGGCTGTCCTTATCCTTGGAAAACGCACACTGCATGGAAGCAAAGGGCTCACGTCTCCAAGTTACTCTCACGTAGCTGGAGAGAAGCCAGGTGTGATGGTGCGCGCCTGTAATCCTGGCACTGAGGAGACTGAGGCAGGAGGAGCACTTCAGGTTTGAGGCCAGTCTGGGCTACCCAGTGAGACCAGTATCACCTCTTCATTTTTTTTAATTTTTAAAACAATTATTTATGCATTTATTTGGTACAGGGTCTCACTATGAAGCTCAGACTCGTAGTGATCCTCCTATCTCAGCATCCCCAGTGCTGGGATAACAGGTGTGCACCACCGCGCCTGGTTTCCGTGGCGGGCGTGGCACGCTCAGGGTTCCTGGGCTGGCAAGCCTGGGGTTCTGCGGCCAGCACAGCAAGTGGTACCAGGGATCGAACCTGGATCCTTGTGCTTGGCAGGCAGGTGCTCAGACTGCTGAGCTATTTCCCCAGCCCTATCTCTTCTTTTTTCCAGTATGGTGTGACCTCAGGGGATTTTTCTGCCACTGAGCTCCATCCCTAGTCCTTTTTCTTTTTACTTTGACACAGTGCTTTGATGCACTGCCCCTGCCTGGCTCAAATATGTGATCCTTCTGCCTCAGCCTCTCAAAATGCTAGGATGACAGGTGTGTGCCATGCACCTGGCTTCCTGCTTTTGCTGTTTTGTTTTTTAATTTTTATGTATTTGGCCCAGGGTCTCACTGTGCAGCTCAGTGATCCCTCTGTTTTCAGCCTTCCCAGCACTGGATTACAGGAGTGCACCAACACACCCAGACTCCGTGCAAGCTCAGTGCACCTGGGGACGGGGCCTGCATGGTGTGTGGTGCACAGGATCAAACCTGGGTCCCTGTGTTTACTTCAGCAGTCACTTAGTCCACTGAGCTATCTCCCCAGCCCTTTCCTGCTTGCTCTCGCTCTCTCTCTCTCTCTCTCTCTCTGTCTCTCTCTCTCCCCCATCTCCCCTCTCTCCCGTGTCTCCCCTCTCTCCCCTCTCTTCTCTTCTCCTCTCTTCTCTCTTCTCTTCTCTTCCTCTCTCTCTCTCTCTCTCTCTCCCTCCCTCCCTCCCTCCCTCCCTCCCTCAGAAGCGGAAGGAGCAGCAGGTCCTCCCCAGATGCAGCTGCGAGGCAGAGGCACCGAGGCACCAGGGAAGTCTGAGCACAAATCGATCTCTTTTCTGCATAACAGCCTTGGGTCTTGGGCCCCACCGAGGCAAAGGGTGACTGAATCAGCCCAGCAGGGGCTCTGTGTGCTGCTCTTGTTTTTCTGTGAGCATGAAATCCTGGCAGGGTGAAAGCCTTCCCCAAAGCAAACCAAACTAACCTGTGGGTAAGACCCAGTGCCAAGGGCCAATAATCAGGAGTCCAAGCTCCCCAGGCTGAGTGGACCAGAGTTTAAGGAGGGCACATGTGGCCTTGTTGTTGTGGCCTTGCATAATGTTATGCAAATTATGTCACCACCTAGACCATAAGCCCACCACGGTTCCTGTGCTCTAGGCAGAGACGCTCTCAGCTACTTCGGGCCAGATGATTCTTTGGAGTACAGTGCCTGGTACTGGGATTAAATCTCTTTTCATAAGAGTATTATAATATGCCAGGTATGGTGGCACTGACCTGTAATCCTAGCACTTCCAGAGGCAGAGTGAGACCTGTGGCAGAAAGAAAGAAAGAAAGAAAGAAAGAAAGAAAGAAAGAAAGAAAGAAAGAAAGAAAGACATTACAGTTAGAAAAAAAGACATTATGGTTTAAGTAAATCTGCTTTTATTACAGCTCACTAATAAATACTGAATTAAAAAGAAAAATGAGGAGGACTGGCCAGATAGCTCAGTGGACTAATGCTCCTGCTTAGGCAGAGTGCAGTGGCCGGGGTTTGATTCCTGGCATGCTGTGTCAGCCCTGCCCGCCCTGGGGTGCCCTGAGATATCGATTGAGACTGGGTGTGGTGGTGTGAGCCTGTAATCCCGGCACTTGGAAGGCTGAAAACAGGAGGATCACTATGAGTCCGATCTACACAGTGAGACCCTGTAGACCCTGTACTAAATGTCCGAGTCCCTTCCTCGCTCTTGTCCTCTTGTCTTGACCCAAGAAGTCTATACTCATAATCCTAAAAACACATTATTGGAATTCCACCAAGTTAATTCCAATCTCCCAGCGCAACCCACGGCAATAACAAAGACACTAAGACATATATATATATATATATATATATATATATATATATATATATTTATTGGGGAGCCAAGGGGCCCTAAGTCCAGCCATGAAGATGGCTTTCTGGAAGGGACCCAGGTCTGCACCCGGGTTTTATTTAGTGGAGAAGGGGGAGTGGCTTGAGAAAGGGAATTGTGAGAAGAAGGTGAGCACTGTGAGCTGGGCCAGGTAGGTGGCCTGCATTTACCTCTGCCATATGCAGAGGAAGTAATTTGCATTATGTTATTGAGATAGTATCTAATATTTTGGGGGTCTGGTGATTCAGCTCTGATGTGTAATCTTTCAAGCCCCAGGAAGTCATAGCCTCTATCTCGAGGCTCGATCCCAGCTGACACCGTGAAGCAGTGGCTCTCAACCCAGCTCATATTGGAGAGCAGCAGGTGTGGGTTATTAGGGAAACACACGTGCCATCTTCAAAAATT
>PVKN010009703.1:0-23434 GCA_004027915.1 Capromys pilorides
GGCAGAGGGGGGTAGACTCCAGGCCGCGGTGTTGCCTGGGCTGGATCAGGCGCCCTGAGCCTCAGTTTCGCATTGGAAGCATGGGGAGGGAATGGCTGTGGAAGGAGCTTCTGGTTCCCTTGATGATTTGGGGTCGGGTAGGGTCCAGGTCCCTGTTGTCAGTGGAGAGGATGAAACTCATGAGGGTCCTGGAAACTCAAACCCAGCCCAGAAGGGGGCCACCTCGGCCATTACACAGTGCCACCCTCTGCCTAGTGCCCCATCCCTGAGCTCCCAGAACCCCACACCTGGGCTCAAAAGTAGGCACTGCTAGCCACGTTGCCAAGACTCAGTCTTACCGTCTCTCTGATAGAGCTGAGGTGGGTGCGTGTGTGTGCGCTTGTGTGCGCGTGCGCGTGTGCGTGCAGGGTGATGGGAGTGCTGGGGGTGGAACCCAGGGCCACTGCCCTGACTTCTACCCCAGCTTTTTATTTTTTTATTTTGAGACTCGGTCTCACTGGGTAGTCAAGTTGTCCAGGCTGGGCTGGAACTTGGGATCCTCCTGCCTCAGGCTCCCCGAGTGCTGGGATGACAAGGGTGTGCCACCACCCTGGGGTGGGGTCTCCCTCACTTTTTTCCTGCCAAGCAGGTCTTTAGTTGTGAGAGGCTGTACATCCGTGCTGTGCGTCTGTGTCTGAGCCTCAGTATCCCCTGCTACGCAGGGGGGCCCTTGCTTAGAGCCTCTGATGTCGCACTCGCCTTTTGCCGAGTGGTCATTTATTCACTCAACAAACAGGTCCTGAGTAGCTGTGCTAAACAGGGCTCCAAGGACCCAGCAGTGACAAAAGCCAGTCTGGCACCAGCCTCCCTTGCTCAGGGAGGGGTTGGGGAGGTGAAGGCAGGTTGTCACTGCATGAAAGTCAGGGCTGGTGTGGACGGAAAATCTGAAAGGACTTCTGTGGAAGGGGACCGTGAACTGGGGCCTGAGTGACCATGTAAGGTAGAGACCTGGGGAACAAGGCCTTGGGACAGGATGGAGCCCTGTGCTGTGCAGGGGGAGCGCTGTGGGGTGCAGGCTGAAGGAGGACTTGGGCTTTGGCCTGGGGACTGAGAGCAGAGGAGGGAGGGCCTCTGGCTGCTGGGGGAGGAGGTCGTGAGTGGAGGGAGGGAGCCAGAGAAGAGGGCGGGGGCAGGGAGGCTGGGCAGCCCAGGGGTGGCCCAGAGGGTTCCAGAGAGCCCCGTTTGAGAACCACTGCTGTCTTCCCACTTCCGGTCAGCACATTTGCCCTCTCCACTGTCTTGACTCTGGGAGGGGCAAGAGGCATTGAGAGTTCCCCAGCAGGTGATGACAGTGTGTTGGTGTGAGGACCTGGGGACACCGGTCATGGTGGGCAGAGGCTGAGGGCACCTTGGGACGCCCTGGCTAGCCTGGGATGAAAGACAGGGAGCAGCTGTCCTGGGCTGGTTAATTATTGATGCCCTTAGTGAGGGACATGAAGAATTCATGTGGGGGGGCGGGGCCCTGGGATGGCCTGTCAGGAATGTCACCATCCAGGCCTCAGACGCTGTCACTGTGAAGCTGCTGGGGTGTGGAGCTACCACTGAATAAGTCACTTCAGGAAAGCGGCTGGTGGGGGACCACACAGAAGTCCCTGGGTTCCGGCTGCAGCGCTGCAGAACATAAAAGACATAAAAAGTAACATAGCCACACGTGGCAGAGCGTGCCTGTGATCCTGGACTTGTGTGGCTGAGGCAGGAAAATGGCCACAAAGTCAAGGCCGGCCCAGGCTACTTAGTGAGACCCTCACTCAAAATAAGTAAAGGTGTGGAATATTATTTAGCCTTTAAAAAGAACAAGGCTGCATGTAACACATACTACAGGACAGACGGAAGGACACGGTGCGGGCTCTGTGGATGGGAAATGTCTGAGGCAGGTGAATCCGGACAGGAAGTGGACTTAGGGGTATCAGGGGCTGGGGAGAGCATAAGATGACTATTCCTGGGGACAGGGCTGTAGAAAACTCACCAAATTGTACCTTTCAAATCAGTGAACTTTGTGGTGTATGAATCCTTTCAATAAAGCTGTTTCATACCTGTGGGGTATAGTAGCAGGAAGCTGAGGCAGGAGAATTGCAAGTCTGGTACCAGCCTGGGCCACCTTGTGAGACCTTGGCTAAAAAAAAAAAAAAAAAAAAAAAAAAAAAAAAAATTAAGAAAGACCTAGGGGTGTAGCTCCGTGCCCCCAGCGTCAGAGGCTGGGCAGGGGTAGTGCCTGTTTTTTTACGTTTCCTGTGTCCCTGTGCTCTGAAGTGGTTTTCACGTCTTACATTGTCTGGTATGTCCTTGGGTGCTTCTTAGCTCCATGTTTGTTGATACCAATTTAGCAGTCTGAAGGTGTGTGTGTGTGAGAGAGAGAGAGAGAAACAGGGTCACTCTCTGGCTCAGGCCAGCCTTGAGCTCACTTTATAGTCTAGGCTGGTGTTGAACTCACTATGATCCTCCTGCCTTGGCCTCCCAAGTGCTGGGCTTACAGGCATGTGCCACCATGCCTGGCTCCCCAGTGGCAAATTTTACATGATGTAAATTGGTAAATGCTACAAATGGAGGCTTGATCTATTGTTCTGTGGTTCCTCTAGAAAGGAAATTGGCAAAGATTTTATTTTATTTATTTTTATTTTATTTATTTATTTTTGTCTTTTTGAGACAGGGTCTTGCTATGCAGTTCAGGCTGGCCTTGAGCTCACTTTTGTAGCCCAGGCTGGTCTCGAACTCACACCGATCCTCCTGCCTCAGCCTCCCAAGTGCTGGGATTACAGGCATGAGCCACCACACCCGGCTTTTTATTTTATTTCTTTTCTTTTCTTTCTTTTTTTTTTTTTTGCGGGACCAGGGTTCGAATTCATGACCTTGCACTTGCCAGGCAGGCACTTGTGCCACGGAGCTATCTCCCCAGTCCCAAGATTTTCTATAAATGATCAGACAGCAAATATTTTCAGCTTGGAAAACCACACGGTCTGCCCACTTGTGTAAGAGGAAAGCCCCATAGCCAATATAAAGGAATGGGCGTTGCTGTGTGTCAATAAAACTTTATTTACAAAGGCAAATAGGGGGCCATAGTTCACCTTTTTTTTTCCTGGTAATAACAACTATCCTTGAGCTGCATCCCTTCTTGTTTTTAAGACAGGGTCACCTGTGGTACCCTGGTTGGCCTGAATTTGTGATCCTCCCCTCTCAGCCTCCCAGAGTGCTGAAGGACAGACCTGTGCCATCAGACCCAGCTAAAATGTTGTGCCTGGGGCCGGCAAGATGGTTCAGGTGTCTAAAGCGCTTACTTAGGAAAGCTTGGGCAACTGGCAGGGACCGCGGTTCGATCCCCGGCACCACATGCTGCACCAGCCTCACCCCCAGGGCAGGCTGAGCCAGCCATAAAAAAAAAAAAAGTTGTGCCTTTTTCAAAGCCAGTGGTTAAGAGTTATCATCTAGAGACTTTAAATCCTCTCCAGGGGCTTTGTGCTGTTACAATAGCCATGCTATAGAAATCGCTCTAACTCTGTGTTGTTTAGTATGGACAGGAGAAAAGGTCCAGACATATTCAGGGAAATGCAGTTTTTTCTGAATATCTTCTAAGTGAGGTTTGTTAGATCATTAATGTGAGGCTTGTGAGGTGGGTGGAGGCCTAGCTTCCGAATGACATTCAAGTGACATTTCAAGTGACATGATGACACTCGTTTGCTAATTGCAACGTTATGCTTTTTTTTTTTTTTTTTTTAAATGGCCGGCTCAGCCTGCCCTGGGGGTGGGGCTGGTGCAGCACATGGTGCCAGAGATCAAACCTTCGACCGACCCTGCAGTTCCCTAAGCAGGAGCTCCAGACCCCTGAGCCATCTTGCCGGCCCTGCAGGCCCTGCCACTGTTATGTTGCAGGTGCGAGGGAGCCGCATTTAGGGAGAATCTACTGCCCTGAGGGCACTTGAACCAGAGCTTAGGCAGTGTACTGCTTTTGTAGACTTTACAGCACACACTTCTCCCTCGGGACAGGTTGTGACAGATGGACGCATGGATACAGCTGCACATTCTCTCACTCTCTCTTAAAAGTTGGTGGCTGAAAATTATCCAGCCCCACCTCCCCAAGAAATAAAAAGAATTATCCAGCCCAGCTGGGCATGGTGGCACATGCCTGTAATCCCAGCACTTGGGAGGCTGAGGCAGGAGGACTGATGCAAGTTTGAGGCCAGCGTGGGCTGTCTACAGAGTGGGACCCTGCGGGGAGGACAATGGTAGGCTGGGGGAGGGGCCGAGGGCTGGAGCAGAATGACCCCCCCCATCCTGCCCTATTCAGGGACAGCTCAGAGGCTGCCCAGACGCTGAGCTGGTGAAGATGCTGCCCTTTCTCAGCCCCCCCCGAGGGATTTGCAGTGTGTCTGGGAGCTGGGTGTCCACACAGGGGCATGGACAGGGACCACAGTCCAGGAGATGAAGCAGGGTTGGCAGCTGGTGAGAAGCCCAAGGCACCGTCTGAGCCAGGACCCGGGGGCCGGGGCGGGGCCGGGAGCTCGGCAGCTCGGCCTTGCGACAGGCCAGGCCCTTGGAGCTCTAGATGGACCTGGATGGGGGATGCAGGCTGGCCTTGAACACGGGGACCCTCCTGCCTCTGCCTGAGTGCTGGGACACCAGGCCTGTGCCACCACATCAGGCCACGATCTATATTATCCCCACCATGCGGACCACAAGTGTCTGTTAAGTGACCAAATGCGTGTTGGGCCAATCAGAAGCTGGAGCGGCCTGCTGGGGTTGTGAGGTGCTTTGGCATTGGGTGGACAGGGGGTGGGGAGAGAAGGGGGGGCCCGATCCCCGCAGGAAGGAAGCCCAGGTTTATTTTGGTCAGGGCCTTGTTCTGGGACAGCAGTCACCTCCCTGCCGGGACTTTCTGGCAGAACAATGGCTCCCAGGGAAGGCTGGAGCGCCTGCAGCTGGGCCCCAGGTGTTGCTAGGTGAGGGCCAGGCTGGAGGTGACGCTGGGAGCCCGGAGGCGGCAGCTGCCAAGGCTGACCCGGCTCTTTCCCTCTGCACTGAGCTGCCTATGGGAAGGGGGCGGCCCAGAGAGGGCAGAGCTCCCCCTGTGTGAGGGGCAGAAGGGGGGCTCCTGGACCTCCCTTTCCTTTTTTTGATAAGAGTCTTACTGCATAGCCCAGTCTGGCCTCAAACTCGTGGCCACCCCGGCCTCGGTGTCCCCAGTGCGGGGCTCACGGCTGTGCTCCACGGCATGCCCAGCCTGGGCCTCTTTCCCAAGTCTGGGCCTCGCTCTCTTCTTCTGAATTGGGACTTGGACTTGGGGGTCCTCCTTCCCGTGTCTGTAGACCTCCTGTCTCCCTCATGTTCAACAGACACTCGCTGGGGTCCCTGCCTGGCCACAGGTGTAACGTAGTCACACCTCCTGCTGGCATCATGGGCTGATGCCATCCGAGCTGGCAGCAGGCTGCCCACAGGGGGTTGTGTTGGTCACACACTGTGCCTGGCCCCAAGGCCCGCGGCCACATGGGCATCAGTGGGGAGGCAGAGAGTCTGGTGCAGAGGCACTGTGGGCCTGGGGGAGCTTGGCAGCCTCCCTGGACCTGGCCCCTACACAGCTGCCCTGGGCAGGATGAGCTGTGTGTACAGCCCCAAGTCCACAGGCCTGTGACCTGTGGGGCACAGGCAGGGACACTGCAGCCATTGCAGACGCCTGACCCCAAAGGGCGAAGAGAGGGCGGCTGAGGGCCAGGCTCCTCCTGGGGCTGAGCTCCAACAAAGATGGCTTTGTGGGGGTCCCAGGGATGAGTGGGGGCTGCATAGCATTCCAGCCCAGGCTGAGCAGAGGGTGGCCCAGGGCTGCTGGGCAGTGGGGCGTGGGAGTCCAGCCATGGCTCCTGGGGAGGTGGGGTCCTCCCGGCCAGAGGCGCCCCCGATGACGCCCCAGCCCTGCACCATGGCCTCTTCAGGCCTTTGCCTTTCCTCCTCCTCCTCCTCCTCCTTTCTCCTCCCCCTTCCCCTCCTCCTCCTCCTTTCTCCTCCCCCTTCCCCTCCTCCTCCCACTCTTCCTCCCCTTCCCTGCATCTCTCCCCCCTCTCTTCTGCCACCCTGGGGATGGAACTCAGGGCTGCTCCTATCACTGAGCTCCACCTATGGCCGTTTTTAATTTTTTTATAATTTGATACAAGGTTGCTAAGTTTGCCAGACTGGGCCCCTGCCTGAGGTCCTTCTGCCTCAGCCTCCCGAGTAGCTGGGATGACTGGCCTGCGCCAGTCTCCCTCTTTAGGAACCAGACTCCTATAGGGTCCTCAAGGGCCTGTGGGGTGGCCACCATTCCTTGGGTGTGGGTGCCACTGCCCCACACCTCTCCTTCGCTGAGGTCCCGTCCACGAGCTCTCGGGAGGGTGGGGGGCCTGCTGCTCCATCTGTCTGTCCGTCTGTCCCACAGGCCCATGGACCCCTTCAGCACCAAGAGCCTGGCGCTGCAGGTGCAGAAGAAGGTCCTGAGCAAGATGCCCTGCAAGGCCGTGGTGGCCACGTTCGTGGATGACACGAGCAGCGAGGTACTGGACGAGCTGTACCGCGCCACCAAGGAGTTCACACGCAGCCGGCGTGCGGCACACAAGCTGCTCAAGGACTTGGTGAAGGTGGCGGTGAAGGTGGCGGTGCTGCTGCGTGCCGGGCAGCTGGGCGCCGAGGAACTGGCGCGGCTGCGGCGCTTCCGGCAGCGGGCGCGGGGCCTGGCCATGACGGCGGTCAGCTTCCACCAGGTGGCCTTCACCTTTGACCGCCGCGTGCTGACTGTGGGGCTGCTCGAGTGCTGCGACCTGCTGCACCAAGCGGCAGGGCCACACCTCACCGCCAAGTCGCACGGACGCATCAGTCGTGTCTTCGGCCACTTGGCGGACGGTGACTTCCTGGCCGCACTGTATGGCCCCACGGAGCCCTACAGCTCACACGTGGCCAGGATCTGTGATGGGCTGAGCCGGATGCTGGAGGACGGCACCATCTAAGGGTGTCACTGGGCAGGGACGTGCGCCTGCGCCTCTGACCCTCCCCCCCCTCCATGGGACTCAGGAGGAGCTGAAGGCACCAACACCAGCAGTTTCAGGACCCACACTAACTGTTCTCTGGGAGGCTGAGGCGGGAAGATCTCAAGTTGGAGCTCAGCCTGGGCAAGTGAGCACCTCAGTGAGACTCTGTCTATAAATAACCAATTAAAAAGGGCTGGGGATGGAGTTCAGTGTGAAAGACCTGGGTTCAACCCCAGTACTAGGCAGAAAAGTAAATAAAAGTCAAGTTCCCATTGCCTCAGTTCCCTGACCTGTGACAGCAGATGGCCTCTGGGTTGTGCTAGACTGCAGCGTAGCACCCTGTCATCTCATGGGGTCCCGGGGCCATGCTGAGTCCTGCGCAGCCCATCTACTCCCGGAACCTGGGAAATCTCAGAGCTGGCACAGCCTCTGTGACCAGGAGCAGGAAGCAGGCGGGTTTCCAGCGGAGCTGCATCCCTGGGGCGCACCTGGCTGGGGTGAGGCCTGGCACGGGCAGGTGGGTCCTGGGTTCCTCTAAGGGACACTAGGACACGGACATGCACACCAGGAGCACCATGTGATGACAGAGGCAGGGACATCTCCACAAGCCAAGCGCAGCTAGGATGGTGGCCACCACGACTCTGGAGCGGGGAGGCAGCGTCTCGAGGCCTCAGGAGGGGCCCTGGCTACACCTCACCTCAGCTTCAGGTCTCTGGGTGAGCAGGAGTAGGCGCTATCCCTGAAGCCGCTCTATCTACCTGGCGGATCTGCCCCAGCGATGTAGGACGCGATCAATGGAGCCTCGCAGGCGGTGCAGTGCAGCGGCGCCAGCAAGCCACCCTGCTGCTGTGTGGACAGGCTGGGGCTGGGGCGGCACGGCGGCGAGTGCCCGCCTGGGTCAGCCCCGCCCCGCGGAGGAAGGAGCCCCGGGAAGCAAACCTGCAGCGCTCCCTTAGCTCTGGGGGCGGCAAAGGCCGCAAAAGTGCTGGCTGCTGTAGCGTTGCAGCTGGGGGAGGGGGACGCCCATGGGAGTCGAGCTGCATCTCTGTGCACAAAGGTCCCAAATAGGCCCCGTTAGCGTGTGAGAAGGTTGGGACCGCTGCCATTTCAACACCTGGGAATTGCACCAACCTACCTAGCAGTTAGGCCTAGACAGTGGTTGGCGCTGCGCCTGTGCTGCCCCCTGGTGGAGCCGCGGGGTAACGCCCCGTCCGTTGGGCTGTACAAGCCTCCAGAGAGCGCCGGGCCGACTCCCACCGCCTGTCCGCGCTTCTTTGCTTGCCTTTCTCCCCCCCAGCACTGGAGATGGAACCCAGAGCCTCTCAATTGCGCTACCTCCTCCTCAGCCTTTTCTGAGACAGGGTCTCACGAGGTCACTATGTTGCCCAGGATGGACTAGAAACTGATCTGTCTCAGCCTCCCGAGAGGTTGGGCTGACAGGCCTGCGTCTCTACACCCGGCCTCTGCGCTCTCAAAACAGCCAAAAGCTTTCTTTCACTGAGGACCCTTCTTCCTACTGGCCAACCGCCCAGTGCCTGGGCCTGCCGATCTTTTGGGGTGTGACACCTTTTTGTCACGAAGGCACTTTACCGTGGGTGTGTCACACAGCTTTTTCTCTATAGCATTTCTATTGAATTTGATGAGTTTTGTAGCATTACAGTGAATGCGTAACATGAAAAATATATAAAAAAATAAAGACCTGCTTCTCACATTGGGTTGTTCCATTTGGTTGCGTGACCAGTTTGTACCATTTCCACTACTCAAATATGGACTCAAAGCCGGTGTGGTGGTGCACACCTCTAATCCCAGCACTTGGGAGGCTGAGGCAGGAGGATTGCTATGAGTTCGAGACCAGCCTGGGCTACAAAAGTGAGTTCAAGGCCAGCCTGAACTGCATAGTGGGAACCTATCTCAAAAAGACAAAAAAAAAAAAAAGTATGTTCTCCAGTAGCTGTTTTTTCCATCAGGGGATCAAGGAGGTCTGCACTGACCGTGTCTGTGTGGTCAGTCTCACTTCTGTTTCACTGTCACAAGAACTGGGGCTCCCACAGCCACCATCAAAGCCACCCTCACCACCCATGCATGAATGATCACGATTCACTCCACCTCCTCTAAAAGTTGCAAATCCGGTCTTTCACATACCACTGTACTGAACTGGTTACTGAAGTAGCTAGAAAAACAAGTTTAAAAGCAAACCCTAAATGCACAGAAATTTAGTAGTCAGCATTTCATGCATAAAACTCACCTGGTTCTGCTTCAGGTCCCCCTGAGGCGAATGTATTCGGGGCAGGGGTGTGGGGTGTTCACCTTCCCCAGGCCCAGGGAGCCACGCCCACATTCCATTATGGTGAAATGTTCACACAGGTGTGCTGGCGCGGCTCTCACTCTGTGACGCTCAGGTAAACACACACAAAGTAGCATGTGGGTGAAAATTGTGGCGTTTCTGTGCAGGTTCACGCGCCTCGCTGTTGTACCAGCTGGACAAACGCAGACGCTCCTGCCTCCCAGGTGCAGCCACTACTGTGCACAGCCCGACACTACTAGGCTGAGGTGCAAATTTACAGTAGAAAAGCATGGGGTGAAAAAAATATAGGCCTTCTCAACTTAGGGGCTGGGGAGATAGTTCAGTAGAATAAGCGCTTGGGCCTGAGCTCAAACCCCAGTTCCACAAAAACAAACAAACAAAAAAACGGGATGTACTGATGGTTTTTTTTGGAGGGGCGGACAGGGTCTCACCAAGAAGCTCAGGTTGGTTTCTACAGCAGGGCTAGCTCAAGGAAGGCCCAGGGATCAAACCCTGACCCCTGTGCCTGCTTGCAGGTGCTTTAATTTGCTGAGCTATTTGGCTGGCCCTTCAGATGGGCTTTGAACTTGCAGAGATCCTCCTGAGCTGGGATTTGAGGCATGCTGCTACGCCCTAAATAAAATGCTGTTTGCAGAGGGCCTGCAAGGTAGCTCAGCAGACTTAAGTGCCTGCTTTGGCAAATGCAGAGACGGGTGGGTGTGTGTGTGTGTGTGTGTGTGTGATTCCCAGAACCACATGCTGTGCCAGCCCTGCCCCCAGAGCTGGCCACTGAGTCTGGGCATGGTGGTACAACTTGTAATCTCAGTGCTGGGGAGGCTGAAATGGAGGGTTCACTACGAGTCTGAGCGGTGTAGTGAGACCCTGTGCCGACCAAATACATTTTTAAAAAAATCCCTTAGAAACAAGGATGACCAGCACTGGGAAGGCTGAGGCAGGAGGATTGGTACAAGTTCAAGACAAACCTGGACTACAAAAGTGAGTTCAAGGCCAACCTGAACTGCATAGCAAGACCGTCTCAAAAAGATCAAAAAAAAAAAAAGGAGGCTGAGGCAGGAGGATCAGTGCGAGTTGAGACCAGCCTGGGCTACAAGAGTTCAAGGCCAGCCTGAACTGCAGAGCGAGACCTTGTCTCGAAAAGACAGAAAAAAAAAGAAGAAACAAGGATGAGCCTGCCCACTCCCTGGCTGCTTATTTGCAGCATGTGTTGTATATTTTCACAGACTACGGGTTTCAGGGCTCTACAGTGAACCACGGCCTGGGGCAGAATGTTACACTGGTCTTTAGAAAAGAGGGGGGCCAGAACTGAGTGTCCTCTAAAGGGTACAAAGACTCAATCCACAACCCGAGGGCCCTGGCCCCAGTGAACCCTTGTGCCCTCAGCTGTGCTGGATGCGTCACCAAAACATGTAACCGTCCTTGTCCCCTGCCGGACCATCTACCCTGCCTGGACTCCCGTAAATCTTTTTTTTTTAAATTATGGCCTGCTCTGCCTGCCCTGGGGGTGGGACTGGCACAGCATGTGGTTGCCAGGGATCGAACCAAGGTCCCTGCAGTTCCCTAAGCTTGCCTAACCAGGTGCTTTAGGCCGCTGAACCATCTCGCTCGCCCTCTTGTAAATCTGAGATTCAATTTTTAAAAAAGTGAAGCACACCAGTGAATTCATCCATCCAGTATCACCTTGTAGCTCGACTGGGCCAGGCGGATGGGCTCGCTGCCACCTGCTCCTCCACCCTCCCAGAGCAGGGCCTTCCCGTGGGATTCTGTACCACCACTGGGGATGAGCTTGGGCCCTCTGTGCTGAGTTACATACCTGGTGTTAGGGTTTGTGTCTAGTTGTCCCCCAAAGCCTCATGCAATCATGGGGTGGGGACTTCTAGAGTTCGAGGCTTGACTTGTGATCCACTGGGATTGTGTTTTAGTACAGATGGGATTATGTGTGTGGCCTAAGGTGGACAGGCTGAGGCAGAGCCTGAATATAATAGACAGACAGATGCTCGCTGTTGCTCTCTGCTCCCCTGGTTGGTCAGTTGCCTCTGTCACCATTTTGTTGCTGTCCCGCTGCCATGAACTGCTGGCCTCTGCACTGTGCCGCTCAGCCTTGGATCCAGCCAAGTATGGACTGAAACCTCCAGTAACTGTGAGCTAAATAAACCTTTCCTTCCTTCATTTTAGGTGTCCGGTATTTGCCCCAACAAGAGAAGAGTAACTAAGACCTGGCTCTCTTTTTTTTTCTCTCCAGTATCAGGGATCGAACTTGGGACCTTGCACTTGCCAGGCAGGCGCCTGCGCTTATGCCACTGCACTGTATCCCTGACCCGTCCCTTTTCATTTAAGATAATGTCTCAATAAGTTGCCAGGCTGACTCAAGCTTGCGATCCTCCTGCCTCAGCCTCCCACGTATCGAGGATGACAGGAGTGTACCACTGAGCCTGGCTGTTTTGAGGGTTTTAAAGTTGTCCTGCTGTACTTCGACTGTAAAAACCAAAACCAAGTAGCAAGTGAGGACAGCAGATCCACCCCTGGGCACTTGCTGCTGCCACTGTTTGAAGGGACTGTGGGATCTGTGGGTCGTGACCTCATTGTCCCTCAGGGCTCAGGGCACTCGGTGTCCCTCTGGGAGCCTCATGGAGCCCCAGGAGGGCCCAGATGGGTGGCTGTTTTCTTTTCTCAGTTATTTATTTAAATATGAAAGAACATTTGGTGTCTCCCCAGTTGTCTCAAAGAAGGTCTCCTGGTGACAGTGGGGTCGAGTCCTGGGGGCTCCCAGTGCCCAGCAGGTCCGCGGACGCCCAGGCTGGCATCGGAGGCTGGGTGCCCTGGGTCCACAGTGCGAGGAGCTGGGCTGGGATGCAGTTCAGGAGGGAGCAGGCTGGGCGGTAGCTTCTCCACATACAGCTGCCGGCTGAGCAGGGCCACTGTGCAGGTGGACACCGAGGGTCCCTGAGATAGCTGCCGACCCAGTCACAGCTCGCCGTGAGCCACCTTGGCCACGATCACCAGCTTGGACAGCTCGGCTCTGAAGGCGCCGGGTCTGTGGGCCACTATAGGGAACAAGGGGGGGGGGGGGTCAGCGTGTGATGGTGTCTGTGGGCCAGGGCAGGTGGGAGCCACGGGGTGCGAGGTGGACAGGCCCTGGCCATCATGCAGGTCAGGAACGGGGGAGCAGGAAGCAGGGTGGGGCAGAGGTGGAGGCGCAAGGCCTCACGGTGGTGCAAGTGGAGTGTCCCCCACCAGGCCATCCGCGGAAGGCCTGTGCCCTTGGGTGGCAGAGTTAAGATCTCAGGCCCAGAGGTGATGCCACTAGGGATTAACGATGGGTGATGATGAGGTCATGGGGGACAGGAAAGGCTTTTTTTAGAGACGGGTTTGCTACGTAGTTTAGGTTGGTCTTGAACTCAAGCCACCCTCCTGCCTCAGCCTTCTGAGTGATTACAGGTGTGTACCACCATGCCAGGTTTGGAAAGGCATCTTATTATTTATTTATTCATATTTATATTTAGTTTTGTCTTTTTCAGACAGGATGTTCCTATGGAGCTCAGGCTAGCCTTGAACTCACAGCAATCTTCCTGCCTCAGGCTCCAAGTGCTGGGACTATAGGTGTGGGCCAGCAGGCCAGGCCTACAATGGCACTTTACGTTTCTGGGAGGAGGGTCCTGAGGACGGAGCAAACCCAGGGCCTTTGCATTGAGCTACAGCCCTAGTGCCTTTTTTAATTCATTTTGGGACAGGGACTTGCTCAGTTGCCCTGGCTGGGCTGGCCTCCCTGAAGGCTGGGATGACAGGCATGTGGCCCATGCCGTGGCGCCGTGACGCATCTTTACCCACCTGCTGTTTTGGTCACTTCAAATTCCTCCTTTTTCAGGGGAACATCACTTTCTCGTTCAAAGGCTGCTTTTGACTGAAAGGGAACAGGCATGGCCTTACTGGAGGCTGCGGGGCGCAGCTGCTGAGTCATGGGCCCTCGCTCAGCTCTCGGAGAGCGGGCAACAGGAGCAGCTGCCTCAGCCACCTCAGACACTGGCGCCTGGCAAAAGCTTCAGCCTCAGCCGGGCACTCTGGGAGGCTGAGGCACAAAGACCATAAATTCCAGCCACACCCCAGACCTATTTAGTTTTGAGACAGGATTTTGCTAAATTGCCCAGTTTGGGCTTAAACATGCAACCTTCCTGCCTCAGCCTCCTGAGTACCTGGGATGACAGGCGTGTGCCATTCTTCCCGACACCCCTGAATCACTTCGTGTTTGTTTCCCTGGTTGAGCCTGGAGGGACAGCAGTGACTTCCTATGTTTGAGCCCAATGCAGAGGCGAGGGTGTGGTGGGCCTGGCTGGGCCCCTGGGTGGGTGGGGGTGCGGTGAGGGCCGAGAGGCGCGGGCCCTCCTCAGAACCACATCTGGGGCCCCCTAGGCCCACCCACACAGAGCCGACTCACGTAGGCCATGGCGTACTCGATCTCTGCGCCGTGCACCTCTGCCTTGAACTGGGTGAAGTAGAGGTAGGACTTCCCCTGGGGCCTGTAAGAGTGGCTGTGGTCAGCCCAGAGAGCCCAGGCCTCGGGGCACCAGGCCTGCCCCACCCCTCCCTCCTATCAGCAGTTCCTCCAGGCTAAGGGTCCAGCACCATTCCAATCTTTGCTCCAGGTCTCCTGTCTGGCCCAGCCAGAGGATCTGAGCACCACTTGGTTCTGTTTGGACTATTACTCACCCAGGAAAAGGAGCAGGGTGTGAGCCACACAGAGGTACCAGAACTGCAGGAACCCTGTGCCCACCGCCACACTCACCTCCAGATGGTACAGGTGAAGTGTTGGTTGTCTTCGCTGGTACCCAGACTCATCTGCCATTGCTGTGGAGAGGGGACTGGTGGTCAGCAGGGCACGGCTGCCCCCATGGCCCCCCAAGACTGCAGGACTCAATTCCTACTCTGCAAGCTGGGGACCCTCTCTGTGCTATCAACCGAACACCTTGAACCTCTGGGGCCTCTTTGGAGAACCTGCCCCATCCAGGCCCTAGTCGTTAGGAAGCGAGTGGTTCTGTGACGCAAGAAAGGCGTCGGCTCACTCAGGAGAAGAGAGCCGGCAGGCGAGCGCAGGCAGAGGCCTCCCTCAGTCAGGGGCCGCTGCTCACACACAGGCGGGGACAGGGGTAATCAGAGCTATGCATGCCTGTCATCCCAGTACTCAGCAGGCTGAGACGGAGGACTGCTGTGAGTTTGAGGCCAGCCTAGGCTATATAATGAGACCCTATCTCAAAAAGATGAGAGGGGCTGGGGAGATAGCTCAGTAGAATAAGTGCTTGCCTGGCAAACGCAAGAACCCGAGTTCAATCCCTGGTCCCGCAAGAAAAAAAAAAAAAAAAGACAGGAGATAGGTAGGTAGGTAGGTACGTACATAAGATAGGTAGATAGGGGCTCAGTACAAAGGCCCCAGGTTCCACCCCAGCACTGCAAAAACAAACAAACAAAAAACACAATAAAACCAAACACCCGGCCAGGGAGATAGCTCAGGGGCACAAGTGCCTGCCTAGCAAGTGCAAAGTCCTGAGTTTGATCCCCGGTTCTGCTATAAATAAATAAATAAATAAATAAGCAAGCAAGCAAGGAAGCAAAAAACAAACAAACAAAAAAAAAACACCAAACACCCCTCTGAATGGCTTGAGCTCACTTTGTAGCCCAGGCTAGTCTCGAACTCACTAAGGCCCTCCTTTTCTCAGCCTCCCGAGTGCTGGGATGACCCACATACGCCAGTGCCCTGGGCTTCCTTCTAGCCCGAAGAAGCTCAGTTACCCGCCTTTTCCCAACTCGGTTTCTTTGTCCAGCAACACCTGAAGCACAGAGGCCAATGGAGTCTCTGGGTCCCTAACAAGTAGGAAGGCTGACACGCGAGCCACACGAACCTGGACACTACGGGGGCTGGCGGGTTAGCTCAGATATGTAAAGTGCCTTCTTGAGCAAAATCAATCAGGAGCAAGGGACTGTGGTTCGATCCCCAGCACATGCTGCACCAGACTCACCCTCAAGGCAGCCTGAGCCAGCCAAAAAAGAATCCTCAAATTTTTTAAGACTAGGTGTGCTAGGGCCGGCGAGATGGTTCAGTGGTCTAAAGCGCCTGCTTAGGAGGGCTCAGGCAACTGCGGGGACTGCAGTTCGATCCCCGGCACCACATGCTGCGCCAGCGCCACCACCAGGGCAGGCTGAGCCAGCCACAAAATGAATAAAGAAACAAACAAACACAACAAGCAAACAAATAAATAAATTAATTTAAAAAAAAAAAAAAAAAAAGACTAGGTGTGCTAGTGCGTACCTGTAATCTCAGCTCTTGGGAGAGTCCAACCTACAGGATGAGGCCTTGTACTAAATAAATACACACACACACACGCCATTCTGATACAACCTCAGACACTCCTATTCCTCTTGTATTAGTTCAATCCTCAGGCATAGTCAAACCCTGAAAACCTAAATAATAAAGCAAAGCTTCCCTCCCTTCCACATCTCACCCATAAGATGCACACCTAGGTGATTTCTATTGGACTGAGAGCTGCATGGCCATCACCATCACCTAATCCTAGAAAATGTTCTTTATGCAACAGGGAACCCCACACCCACAGCACTGTAGTGGTCACCTGTCCCCTCCTAGCCTGGAACCCCGAGGCCACTTCCTGGCCCTGGAGTCATCTGTCCTGAGCATTTCCTGTCATGGAGCCCACGCTGTGTGCTCTGTACCTAGTGGCTCTGACCACAGTGTCCTCAAGGCCCCTCCATACTGTGTCCATTTGTCCAGGATGGACACGCAGGTTGTGCCCACATGCTGGCACCATGGGGGACCTCGCCCTACACACTCACAACTGAGCTTCAGGGCCCCAAACACTGCCAGCAGCTGGAGAGGACTGTGGGGCAAGACGCCAGGTCCAAGGGCAGGTGGACATGGAACCCCAGACCCAGTATCACGGTTCCCTAAGTGGCAACAGCCTGCATCCCTTACACCGTGGACAGCGCTGTGGGGCCAGGTCCCACAACGACACAGTCCCTCAGCCTGTGCCTATTTCTTGCTCAGGACAGAGAAAGGACCTCTGAGAGAGGAATCAGGGTTAAAGACCCAGTTCTGGCTGGGTGTGGTAGCGCACACCTGTGATACCAGCGCCTGGGAGGCTGAGGCAGGAAGATCTCAAGTTTGAACCCAGCCTGGGCTCTTTAGTGACTCAATGAGACCCTGTTTCAATAAATAAATAAATAAATACAGAAAAATAACTAAGTTTTGTATCTCCACCCCTGGAGTCTCACACTCAGCGGCACACCAGTGCACCTATGCCTGGCCCCAAACTAGCCCATGCCCGACAGTGGACAATGACTCAAACTCACACTGTCAGATTTCTGGAAGCTAGAAGCCCAAACGGGGAGTCTGCAGTACACTCCCTCTGGAGGGTCCAGCAGGCAACCCTGACGCCTCTTCCAGCTTCAGGTGTCCCCCGTATCCCCCACTTGGGGCTGTGCCACTCTGGGCTCTGTCTCCTTCCTGGATAGCTTTTGGTTGTGGTACTGGGGATCAAATCCAGGCCAGAGCCTTTGCCCTGAGCCCCACCCCCAACTTCTGAGATCAGGTCTCACTCAGCTGCTAATTTGTCCAGGCTGGGCTGGAACTCGCTATCCTCCCGCCTCAGCCTCCTGGAGCGCTGGGAGGGCAGGCGTGTGTGACCAACTCACAGATTCTCTGTGCCTCTCACGCAGATCAGCTTAGGTTCGCTGGCGCATTCCAGGGCGCTGCCCGCATCACCTGAGCAGAGCCCCTCTTCCTGACTGAGCCCTGCAGAAGGGCTCTGGAAGTCAGGGCACACACACAACTGTCTGGGAGCCAGCTCTCAACCCACGACACCATGTAACAAATTAACACAAACTCAGCAGCTTAAAAACCACGCCCGTTTCTGAGCTTGTGGCTCTGCAGTGCAGAGGCCAGGCCTATCCAGCGCTTGCACTCGCGGGGCTGAAGCAAGGCGCTGGGAGGCAACACTCAGGCAGCTCAGGGCCTCTCCAAGCCTCCCCTGTGCTTGTGGCAGAATCCAGTCCCTAGCCCGGCATGGAGGCCTAGACCTGCAATCCCAGCACTCAGAAGGCTGAGGCAGGAGGATTGCTCAGTTAGATGCCAGCCTGGACTTCACAGGAGACCCTGTCTCAAAAAACCAAAAACCAAATAGAATTCAGATCCCTGTTCTCAGCTCCAGGCCACTGCTCTCCTGGCCACGGGGTCTCCTCAAAGCTGGGAAGCACTACGCCCTGCTGGCCAACAGATCATCCCTTTACCTCTGTTTTTGTTGCAGGCCTGAGAAAACAGCCAGGCAGGGAGGAATCACCATCTTGACCTCCAAGGGCAAAGAACAGAATTCTGCCAACAATCAAAAGAGTTGGACCAAGGTCTCCTCCCCAGAGGATGCAGATAAGGGCCCTGGGAGGGGGTGCCTTCAGTTCTGCTGAGTGGAGCCAGACTCTGACGTGAGGAACTGTCGAGACAGCCATCAGGCCTGCAGGCCCGTAATGCTGGTGCCTGCAAGGCCAAGGCAGGAAGACGGCTGAGAGCCGAAGGCCATCCTGAACTACACACGGACTCTGCCTCAAAATAAATAAGGCACAGCTGCCAGGGTTTGATCCCTAGGTCTGCCTGCCAGCAGGCCCCACCACTAGGGTGCACTGAGACAGCAATTGAGACTGGGTGTGGTGGCACAGGCCTGTAACCCCAGCTCTTGGGAGGCTGTAAACAGGCAGATCACTGAGTCCAATCTAGTAGTGAGACTATGAACATTCTGCCGACTCTTCCCTAAAATACTACATAAATAAGTGAATAAATAAGGAAACAACTAAAAGAAGAGGAACTGTCAGACAATACACAGCATCTTATTTTTAAACATGGTAGGGGTGGGGGCATAGTGGTGCACACCTGTAATCCCAGCCTTTGGGAAGCTGAGGCAGGAGGATCCCCATGTGTATGAGACCATCCTGGACTACACAGTGAGATCCTGTCTCAAAAATAAAACAAAATAGGGCCAGCCAAATAGTTCCACAGACTAAAGCGCCTAAGGGGCAAGGGGTTCAATCCCTGGCATGCCATGCTGGCCTGTCCCCCAGGGTGCACAGAGATAGCAAAGGAGACTGGGTGTGGTGGCACGCATCTGTAATCCCAGCGCTTGGTAGGCTGAAAACAGGAGGATCACTATAAGTCTGATCTATGGAGGGCTTGTGAGTTAGCTTAGTTGTTTTAAGTGCCTGCTTGGGGAAACCCAGTCAGGCGCAGGGGACCAAGGTTCGATCTCCAGCTCGAAGTGCCTGATTAGACTTGCTCTTAAGGCAGCATGGGCCAGCCAAAAAAAAATCCTGATCGATGTAGTGAGACTCTGTAGACGTTATACTAAATAAAATAAAATAAAACAAAAAACTGATACTGGGGACAGAAATGCAAGTTTTTTTGAGACAAGGTCTTGCTGGGCAGTTCAGGCTGGCCCTGCGCTCACTTCTGTAGTCCACGCTGGCCTCGAACTTGCACTGATCCTCCTGCCTCAGCCTCCCAAGTGCTGGGATTACAGGCGTGTGCCACCACGCCTCCAAGGAAACCAAAGTCTTTGTTCTAAGCTACATCCCCAGCCTATATTTTCTTTCTTGAGACAATGTCCAGGCTGGACTTCAACTTGTGACCCTTTTCCTTCTGCCTCTCAGGGCTGCCTGCCACCGTGCTTGAACAGTGTTGTTTGTGGGATTCTGTTACTGGGAAAATGAAGAAAGCTTTTTTTTCTTTATGTATTTGGTACAGGGTCTACAGGATCTTACTACATAGATCAGATTTGTAATGATTCTCCTGTTTTCAGCCTCCCAAACAATGGGATTTACAGGCATGCACCACCACACCCAGTCTCAATCCATCTAACCTGGGGGCCAAGCCAGCACGGCACTCCAGGTTGAACCCGGCCACTGCACTCTGTCTAAGCAGGCGCTTTAGTCCGCTGAGCTATCTGGCTGGCCCTGTTACAAAGAAAATGAATACAAGCCTAACGGAGACACACTGGAACCACACCCCACGCTACCCTTTTAGTCCAGACACATCCTTGCCCCGTGGACCAAAAACAGCAGAATCTGCTCTTAACGGTCTGGCAGGAGCGCTGTCCCTTCCTCCTGGCTCAGCAAGAACAGCACAGGCACGCAGGAGCCGAGGTCCCAACCGCGCCTCTGTAGGGCAACTGGTGTGGGATGTGGTACAACTCACCTCATTGGTCCCTCCTTGAGATGCATAAGTGAACAGGCAGGTAAACTTGTCCTAGAAAAGGGGAGAAAAAAGGCTTAGTAGGAGGTGATCTTCTGGGCCAAGGGCACAGGGTCAGGCCTGCAGACTCCGGAGTGGAGGGAGACCCGCTCTGGGAGCAAACACTGGAGCCCCGGATGAGGGAAAACCATTCTTTTTTAGGGGTCTACAGTTCAGGGTCTCACTACTAGATTGGACTTGTAGTGATCTTCCTGTTTACAGCCTCCCAAGAGCTGGGCTTACAGGTTAAGCATGCGCCATCTCAGCCCTCAGCCGAGATCAAACTCCTGACTCCTGCACTTGCTTGCAGGCGCTTTAATCCTACTGGGCCACCCCTCCTTTTTCTTTTTTTGAGAAAAGTTCTCCTTATGTCTTTCAGGCTGGACTCGAGCTCATGAAGAACTTCCTGCCTCAGCCTCCCATGGGCTCGGATTACAGGCATGCGCCACTACCCCTCAAAAAGTATTAAAAAAAGAAAAACTTTCTGCGCTGCTACTTCCTCTTCTGCCAAAAGGGTTTAACAGATAATGCCCCGGGCAAATCACTTGGCTACCAGGAAGCGCTCAACACGTGTTAACCACGGAAACAGTTGTCTTCGCAGGACGGGGGAGCTGAGGAAATGGCTTTTCCCTGCGAGCTGGCGACAAGGCTGGCCTCCACCCTGGGGTGCTGGTTTCACGAAAGGCGGGCGCTGGCATGGGACCTTTGGGATCCTGGGAGCGGACGCGGGCGGCACAGACCGCGGCCACTGCCCCAGCCCCTCCCTTTCCACCCGAGGGTCAGGCGTTTTCCGGACACTGGGCACGGGTGACAGAGGGAGGGCGGCAAGGCTAATGCCACGCCCCCTCCTGGGACGCCCCGGTCTCAGCCCTTCCCCCCAGTGAGCCCCCACCACTCGAGTGGCCCCAGGCTCCAGCCCACTGCGACTCTCGTTCAGACACCCCGGGCGACGGTGGCACGTACCCCGGGTCCCACGTTCTGGGAGAAAGTATGCACAACGCCACCGGGCCGCACGTCAAACGCCACTGTCGTGGGCTCGGACACTGCCCCTGCCGACCTCAAAGCCACCGCCGCCAGGAGCACCGCGGCAAACCAGTCCCTACAGCTCGCGTCCCAGTTTCTGCTGGGCGCCGCCATCTTCGGAGCGGGCACGGCGGGCGGGGGCCACGTCAGCCTACGGCGGCCGCGGGCCCTCTGGTCCCGCCCCTTCCGCTTCCTGGGGCCCCGTCGGGGAGGGCTCGGGCAGCCATGATTGGCTGAACCGCTCTTCCAATGAGTGCTCGTGGGCTGGGCCGAAAGGTGGTGGTTGTTTTGAGGCAAGGGTCTTGTGGTGGTTCCTGTCGCTACCTTCAATGGCCACTCAAAACGAGTGGAAAAGACCCGAGGGATCTTACTTTTCACTTGAAATTTATCTTTTTAAATTTTTTAATTATTTATTTTGATGTGTGTGGTACGGGGTCCCAGTGCGTAGCTCTGACTGCTAATGATCCCGGTTTTCAGCCTTCCCAGCGCTGGGCTTACAGGCGTGCGCCCCCACGCCCGGACTCCTTAGCCGGCTCAGCGCGCCCCAGGGGCGGTGGCTGCACTGCATGCCAGACCAGGTATCTAGCCCTGGCCCCTGAACTTGGCAAAGCAGGTGCTTGGTCCACTGAGAAATACATAAATTTAAAATAATAATGATAATATAATAAGCAAGTTCTGGAGGAGCCATGGATATAGCTTGATGGAACAGCCTGTCCTGGGGGTGGGGCTGGCGCCTCATGTGGTACCTGGGATCGAACCTCGGTCCCTGTAGTTGCTTTCCTAAGCGTGTGCTTTAGACGGCTGAGCCATCTTGCCAGCCCCAAGGTCTTGAGTTTGATTCCCAGCATACACAGCAAAAAAGTATTTTTCCCCTTTTGGTACTGGGGATTGAACCCAGCGAGTTCACACTGAGCTACATCCCCGTCCTTTTTTTATTTTTTTATTTTGGGCAAGCATCTCCTAGACTCACCAAGTGGCCCAGGGTGTGCTCACATCTGCCAGTGTCCAGCTTCGGTCTCCTAGGACGCCAGGAGCCAGCCACCACCATGCCCGGCTGCCTATTCACTTTTACATGATGCCAGTTCAAATGACATTTGATGGCTGCTGTTGTACATAAGTTCCTTAGCGTTTCAGAGTATATTGCTAAGTATAACAGTGGTGAGTTTTTATTTTCACCATGGAAATCATTTTTAATCAGTATTAGCTTTTCTTGTGTGTGCACATAGGGCCTCAATACACAGCTGCAACTTGTAGTGATCTTCCTGTTTTCAGCCTCCCTTGTACTGAGATTACAGGCCTGTGCCACCAGGCCCAGACTCTGTCAGCATACCTGGGCCAGCATGGCATGTGGTGCCAGGGATCGAACCCTGGCCCCTGCACTTACCTAAGCAGGTGCTTAGTCTGCCAAACTATCTTGCGGCCCTTTGAGATCAATATGAGCTGCAACCTAAAATGCTGCTTGTTAACTTTCTCTTGGTTGAAAAAAATTTAGTAGGAGAATCATCCCAGCACTTGGGAGGCTGAGGCAGGAGGATCGGTGTGAGTTTGAGCTACAAAAGTGGGCTCAAGGCCAGCCTGAACTGCATGATGAGACCCTGTCTCAAAAAGAAAAAAAAAAAATTTAGTAGGAGAAAATAGAATAAGAAGCAGGATATTTTCATAGCCTTTAAGTATTTTTCCCTAAGGTTCTTATTGACAACGAAGAGAAAAAAAGCAATTTTACGGTGGATGGTGGGCAGTGTTAATGTCAGTAGTAATGATGGTGCTGTTGCAGACCCACTGATGAAGGGCATGGCCCAGAATCCTCTGGGATTCTGCCAGAAATGCATGGCCGGTCTAATCATGAGCTCATCACCGGACAAAACCAAACTGAGGAGCCTTCTATAAAATAGCCTGCAAGCCTCTGGCACAGATGCTGAAGAACCATGCGAGACCGAGGAGACAAGATCGCAGGCCACAGTGTAAGGTCCCAGACCACAAGGGGCACAGGAACCAGACGGCCCAGCGGTAGCGAGGTACCGGTTAGTGAATGGCATTGAGCCACATTGACTTCCTGGCTTTGGGGCTCAGCTTGCCCGTACAACTTCTGAGCCTTTTGTGGGAGCCTAAAACTATTTTTTTATTTTGTTTTATTATCATTTATTTATTTATTTATTTTTGGCGGGACTGGGGTTCAAACTCATGACCTTGCACTTGCCAGGCAGGCATTTGTGCCATGGAACTATCTCCCCAATCCCTACTAAAATTATTTCGAAATAAAATAAAAAATACTCTCTCCCTCAGCATGTTAAGGAGGTTTCAGGGAGGGATTTAGGTGAAGCTACTGCAGAATTTATCACAGTGAGAACTCTGATCAGTTGTTGCTGGTGAGCACTCACCAGGGAGCCTCCAGACTTCAACTTTAGAAGAAAATCATTTGTGTTGTGTTTTGTTTTATTGAGACAGAGTCTTTCTCTCTTATGTAGTCCAGGCTCATGTCACATTCGAAGCAGCCCTTGCTCAGCTTTCTGGGCACTGGAGTTGCAGAGAAGCACTGTTTTTTTGTTTTGTTTTGGTTTCGTTTTTTTTTTTTCGTCACAAATTGCTTAAAATTTCAGGAAAAATCCGGGCATGGTGGCACATGCCTATATTCCCAGCACTGGGGAGGCTGAGGCAGGAGGATCATTGCAAGTTCAAGACCAGTCTACGGGCCGGCGAGATGGTTCAGTGGTCTAAAGCACCTGCTTAGGAGGGCTCAGGCAACTGCGGGGACTGCAGTTCGATCCCCGGCACCACATGCTGCGCCAGCGCCACCACCAGGGCAGGCTGAGCCAG
>PVKN010009704.1:0-23433 GCA_004027915.1 Capromys pilorides
CGTGCATCACATTCATCTTCCCCTCGCCCCCCCCCCACCTCTTCCCGCCTCACCCCCATCCCCCACCGGCACCTCTCCTGGCTCCCCGCAGCCCTGTTCGTCCTGCTGGCCTTGGCCATCTACACCGGCGTCACCGTCAGCTTCCTGGGCCGCCGCTTCGGGGACTGGCGCTTTTCCTGGTCCTACATCCTGGGCTGGGTGGCGCTGCTCATGACCTTCTTCGCAGGTACAGGGCTTGGGGGAGGGGAGGGGAGGGATGGGGTGACAGGCTGACCTCCCCCAGGGTCTAGTCTGCAGAGTAGTCTGGGAACTTTGGGGCCCCCGGAGAGAGGGCAGTGTCGGGTCTGGGGACTCAGAGGTCTGCTTTGTTCTCCCAGGCATCTTCTACATGTGTGCCTACCGCATGCACGAGTGCCGGCGCCTGTCCACCCCGCGCTGAGTCCGGCCCTGGCAACCAGAGGGAGGCCGCTGGAGAGGAGGCGTCGGCGCCCTGTCAACCAGCTCCTGGGGCGTGAGGGCCTCGGAAGACCCCGACTTCTGTGTCCTGGGGGAAAGGAGGAGAGCTCGGCCTGGTGGGAGGCAGCAGAGGAACCCGAGCCCCAGCTGCCAGGGAGGGGCTTGTTAGAGAAGCAGAGTATCCCTTAGTGCGACATTGGGGGGCCTAATAAAAGTGATGTGAAACTGTGGCTGTGTGAATGCTCGAGGGGGCGGAGGAGGGAAATCCGGGAGCGGTGGGTGGGTGGAGGCAGGGGCGCTGGAACGGTGGAAATGGGTGCGAAGGATGGGCCCCGGGTGTGGTGGTGGATGCCTGGAATCTCAGCACTCCGGAGGCTGAGGCAGAAGGGTTGCCAGTGGAAGCACAGCCCCAAGAGTTTATCAGCATGAAAAGGTCCAGGGGTATAGCTCAGTGTGACATCCCTGGGGGCGATCCACGGGCCCTTAAAAAAGAAAAGAAAAAAAAAAAAAACAAAAAACTAGACCCTATGCTAATAAATGTTACATGACGGGAGGCCTTTTTCATAAAATATTTCCTGGGGTCTCCTCAAATAACAGTAACACTTTATTGATAGAAACTTCCTCTGGGGCGGGTGAGATGGCTCAGTGGTCTAAAGCGCCTACTTAGGAAAGCTCAGGCAACTGCAGGGACTGCAGTTCGATCCCCGGCACCACGTGCTGCGCCAGCCCCACCACCAGGGCAGGCTGAGCCAGCCACAAAATAAGTAAATAAAGAAACAAACAAACAAATAAATAAAATAAAATAAAAAATTTAAAAAAGAAAAAAAGAAACTTCCTCTAATAGAATGGCAATGGAGGCCTTCTGTAATGATTTATTGGCGCCTGTATACGCAGAAGTATGACCAGGGCTCGCTCAATAAATCCCATTGATAGGAACTTAGGCTACCAGCAATAATAAAGGTATAATTACAGCTCGGGCTCCTGTCTGTAAAAGCTGACTCAACATTTCCCCTCAAAAAGAAAAGAACAGGCGGCTGAAATGTCATGGGTCTAAAAATAAGCTCTGATCTCATACCCCCCAGTGTCTCTCCTTTGGTCAACCCCAACCCAGAAAACAACAGCTGCCTTCCGTTCAGTTTCCTGGGCTGGCGTCGAACTTGGGATCGGTCCTCAGGCTCCGGAGTAGCCGGAGCTCCTGGGATTACAGCTGATTTACCTCCTAGCAGGCTTCCTGCACCCATCTCACCCTCCCTGTCCACTAGGACATGCACCTTGCTCCCAGTCCTCTTCTCAGGTTGAAAGCCAAATCCCATCAAGGTCACAGGGGGCTCCCCGTGTGCTGACACCTCCAGGAGTCAGACGGGTGCCCCTGCTCTAGGCCGGGCTGTCAATCACATCTGAGTCATAAAGAACCTGTAGGGGGCTTGCTTCGGTAGCAGGGCCCACTAACAAAAAACCCATGTGGCTTTTAGCCCTAACCCATGCTTAGCAGGTAGGGCGTTGCAAGGCCTTAGGGGGTCCCTTCCCCACTGGGGCAGGCCGAAGCTTTCTAGGCAGGAGCTTTTCCTGTCTGCTCCCAGCCGCCTTCTGGGCCAGGTATGGGCCTGTCTTCCCAGTGTCCCCCCCTGGTTTTTCTTCCAAAGTCACGCTGTCAGGGAGGTGCCCTGCCCACACTCCCCGGGGTCACAGTGCTCTTGGGTCCTACTGCAGCCCTGTTCACAAACACGCTGCGAATCTTCCTCTGACCTCTGAGTGTCTGTCCCCCACCAGGAGGGTGAGCACCCGTCGATGGCAGTGCCTACTGTCTGTCATCACTAGGTCCCCAGTGCTCCTGCAAAGGTGCGTGGTGATCGCTAGGAAGAATATTCTTTGGGCAGTAAACATTTATTCAAGCCAGCATGATGAGTATTTATGGATGCCGATACCCCTGGGATTAACGCTAAGAACATTCAGATTTAATCTTCACTGAAAAAACAAACCACATGAAGTATTACTTACAGAGTAGGTCTCCCTAGAAACAAAGAGGCTTTTCCTCCTGTTTGGTAAGAACTCAGGGTTGAACCCTGTGCCTCAGGCATGCTGGGTGATATTGAGCTCCATCTCCAGTCCTTTTAATTGTTTAGTTCGTTAGTTATAAAGGAGTTTCATTAAGCTGCCCAGATTGCACTTGGGAGGCTGAGGCAGGAGGAACGGTGAGAGTTCAACACCAGCCTGGGCTACAAAAGTGAGCTCAAGGCCAGCCTGAACTGCATAGCAAGACCCTGTCTCAAAAAGACAAAAAAAAAAAAGTTGCCCAGAATGGGCCAGCGAGATGGCTCAGCAGTCTAAAGCACCTGCTTAGGCAAGCTTAGGCAACCGCAGGGACTGCAGTTTGATCCCCTGCACCACAAGCTGCACCAGGCCCACCTCCCAGGGAGGCTGAACCGGCCATAATATTAAAAAAAAAAAATAAGAATAAATAAATAAAAATAAAATTATTTTTTAAAAAAAGCTGCCCAGATTGGTCTCAAACTTGCTATCCTTGGACCTCTGTCTCTCAAGTAGTTAGGAGGTGCACCCTTATAGCTGACTATATAATATATAGTTAATATAATATGATATGATATATATCATATAATATCATATGATGTGATATAATATAGGCTCATAGGCAATGAGAGTCCTTTATATCTTGTGCTATCCCCCAATCTGAGCCCTATAATCACTCAGATCTCATTCTTTTTTTTTTTTTTTTTCTTTTTTTGTGGCCTGCTCAGCCTGCCCTGGGGCCAGGGCTGGCGCCACATAGCATGTGGCGCCGAGGATTGAACGGTGGTCCCTGTGATTGCCTGAGCTTGCCTAACCAGGCGCTTTAGATGGCTGAGCTATCGTGCTGGTCCCTCATTCTTTCTTAAAGTTCTTGAGGCCTGGGGAAAGGGAATGGGGGAAGGGTAGAAGGAGAGAATCATGCCAGGTGAAAGAGGGCATAATGGAAACAGTGTCCCAGGCTGTGGGTGGGGCCTCTGGAGGGTGGCTGGGGGACATCTGTGCTGAAAATGGAATCCCTCCAGAGCGAAGACCAGGGTCATCTCCCTTTAGGCAGAGCTTCAGGGTGCCGGAGTGACAGTGCTGCAGTAGTCTATGGCCGTCTGGTGCTGCTGTTGAGGTTGGCAGGGTGGGGGAAAGATGCGGGAGACCTGGGGGGTTCAGAAACCTGGCAGGCTTGATCAAGGCTATTCAAGATCTAAAGAGACCAGCGACAGGGACCTCATGGTGGCCCAGGGACAACTCTGAGCAGAAGCCCCACCCAAGGCTTACAGAGTTTCTCTTCCACTATCCTCAGACAGCCTCTTGAGGAGAAAGCAGCCAGGGGCCCCGCAGAGCAACCACGTTCCAGCCCTCCTCCTCCTCCTGCCCTCTGGGCTATTCCAGCCGTGCCTCTGGGCTCTTTCCGGAGGCCGTTGCTGTCCCTGCTGCATGGCTGCGGCTGTGCTCGGGACACAGAGACTCTGGGCCTGCAGCGCAGAAACCTGTGCCGTCCTCGGGCCTGGGGGTGGGAGGGTGGCTCCTGGAGGTCCAGGCCTGGGCCTGGGCCTGAAGGTAACATGGAGAGGGAGCTCTGGAGTTGAAACATGGGAACAAACTGGCTCGAGATAGATGACAGGATGAAGCTTGAGGTGCAGACAATGTTGGTTTCGGAGTGGAATAGGAGTCAAAGATGGAGAGGCACCGGGTGGCTGAGCGATGGGTGTGTGGGCAGGCTGGGTCTGGGGTCAGGATGGGGTCCTGTTTGGGGCTGGGGTGATGGGCTGTGTTCCTAGGTAGAATCAGGGTCAGAATGGTGTCAAGGTCCCAGAGGAGCTCTGTGCTCCCCACGTACCCCAGGTCCACACTTCTGGAAGTCTGTCTGCGGTGCCTCACACAGCCCTGCCCCTGCCCGTGGCTTTCCCCGGGCCGCCCTTGGTGACCTCTGTCCACCTCTGTGAGCCTGGTTTCCTGAGCTCCTGCTCAAGAGTGGTGGCCACTTCCTCACTGGCTAGGACCCAAGCATGGATCAGGGCCCCAAAATGAAGTCTCTTGTATTAAGGAGGGGACACAGCCCTCTGGACCTTTCTTGTCCTTCCTGTAGCTGGTTGTCTTGGAACAGCTGGAGCAGGGCATGGCTGTGAAGCCAGGACCCAGGTCCTCTTCTGGGTCACTCTCCACTTCCCAGAGGCCAGGTTTTTCCTGAGCCCCAACGTGGGCTGGGGCCCATTCGCCCTATACCTGCTGAGGTGTGGTGTCACGCAGGGCCTGCTGGGGGAGGAGTGGTGCGCTCAGAGGCCAGAGAACCTCCTTGTCCCCGACTCTATAGACAGCTGATGCTGGGACAGTCTCCCCGTCTCCAGTTTGCCTGCCCTGGGGTAGACAGGGGCTCCAACCAGCAACTTGGATCGCTGAGCCCCAGGGCCCTGCCTCTGGTACAGTTGGTGCTATGGGCCCCTCCCCCTCTCCTAGGACAGAAAGTTGCACAACCACAGGAAAGCATGACACCATGACACGTCCCCAACTGTCCCCTCCGGCCATATTCCCCCCCTCATTACTGAGAGCCTGATTGGCTGCCTCCCCTATGTGGCCCCCCAGGTTCTCTCTCCTGCCCCTTCCAGGAAGCCCTGCTGTGGGGGAAACCAGGAGGGGAGGTATAGAACCTGTGAGAGAGGCGTGAGTGAGACCACACATAAACCACGGATGATTCGACATCCTGAACCCTCCCCATCCGGCCCCGTAGAAAGAAACCTGCGGGCAGGACCAAGACTGTCTGCGAACCAGGAAGGCAGGGCATGTGAAGAGCCTCTGCCGGGAACTGCATGAAACCGTCTGGGTTTCATCGCTGCCTGCCGCCTTCTGCTCCACTCGGCCTCCTCTTGCCCTCTATAACCCAGCAGCCAGAGACGGCAGCCTCTTCATCCCTTGGAACTCAAAAACCTAGCACTAGCCCATGGAGCCCTACCGGTCGCTGGCTCTGTTTGCTGGCTCCCTGGGGCTGGTGTTTGCCCTGGTGGCCATCAGCACTGACTTCTGGATAGTGGCCATGGGGTTCGTCTCAAGCCACTCGGGCCTCTGGCCGAGTGATGGCAAACTGGACCAAGTGGAGGGTAGGAGCTGGGCTCCCCTGAGGGGGCAGACGGGCCAGGTAGGTGGGGAGCATGCTCCAAGCCTTGTCTCCCATGAGCAGGCTATATCCGTGTGACCCAGAGCTTCTGTATCCTGGCCACCCTGTGGGTCCTGGTGGCAGTGGGCTTCCTGGTGCTGTCCTGCATCCCTTCCCTGTCTGCCCCTGCCCGTGGCCCTCTGGTCTCCACCATCACCGCGTTTGCTGCAGGTAAGGCCGCAGGTTGGGCTTGGGCGCTGGTACGGGGGTGCACCCAGGGACTCATCTGTCTGCCCGTCCTTGTCCCCAGCCCTCTCCATGCTGGTGGCCATGGCAGTGTACACCACTGAACGCTGGGGCCAGACTCCGCACGAGCAAGTCCAGACCTTCTTCGGCTGGTCTTTCTACCTGGGCTGGGTCTCTACTGTCCTGTTCCTCTGCACAGGTGATCACCCACCTGGGGCACCGACTGGGGAGCTGGGGGGCCCTAGGGGTGGGGAGCCCCAGGTGGGGAGAGCGCTGACGTTCTCCGCAATCCCAGGTGCCCTAAGTCTGGTCACTCACTTCCGTGTCCACCGGTCTGACTTCGAAAGATTGTGAGCAGGAGAAAAGGCCAGGATGTGTTTGAGCGCGATGATGTGGAAGTGTCCCCTGGAGCCCCACAAGGAGGCTGGACCCTGATCCCCCTTCACAAACTTCTTCAGACATTCAATAAAGAATGTGATAAAATCTGGTCATTCTAAGATTCATTCAGCCGAGACATAAGCAACTGGCTTGGAGGCTGAAACAGGAGGGTCCAAAGTTTTATTTTTTTAAATTTTAATTTAAAATTTTTTTTAAGCCTCATTTATTTGTGTTACGGCCGGCTGAGCCTGCCCTGGGGTTGGGGCTGGCGCAGAATGTGATGCCAGGGATTGAGCCGTGGTCCCTGTGGTTGCCTAAACTTTCCCAGGCTGGGGCTTTAGACTGCTGAGCCAACTTGCCAGCTTTATTTATTTATTTATTTATTTATTTATTTATTTGTCTTTTTGAGACAAATGCAGTTTAGGCTGGCCTTGAGCTCACTCTTGGAGCCCAAGCTGGTCTTGAACTCACACTGATCCTCCTGCCTCAGCCTTCCAAGTGCTGGGTTTACAGGTGCGTGCCACCAAGCCTGGCCTGAGGATCCAAAGTTTTAGCTCAGCCTTGGTCACTTAGTGACTTAATGAGACCCTCTCAAGATAAAAAAAAAAAGAAAGACATCGTAATTAGCTGTCAGCCCCAAGGTGGGTGATGGCAGGTGCACCCAGGAAGGCAAAGGGCCAGGCAAGACAGGGCAGTTACCAACCAGCCGTTGGTATTGGCCAGGCAGCAGCCAAAGCCCGAGAGAGCACCGGAAAGGCTGGTCTTGGGGAGCCAGGGGGCAGAGCACCAGGAGGGCACTCTGCGGAAGGCACTCAGGATCTCAGGCTGGGGCCATAGACAGCCAGGAGCTCTCAGTGGTGCTCTGTGGCTAGAATACAGGAAGTGAGGTGTTGGGGGCAGGACTCTCAATGTCACATTCACTGGGCATCCTCCCGAGGACATGGTGCGCAGTGAGGGCTGGGTCTGAGCTCTGAGTTCCTCTGTGGACGTGGGGTGGGGGTTGGGACTGGAAGATTAGGGACAAGCACAAGGCAGGAGGATGGGGCCATGGAAAGGAACCAGGAAAGGAGGGGTTACACCTGAAAGATTCGGGCGGTGCTGGAGGAACAGGGATTGGCGGCCCAAGGCTTTGTGGGATATAGGCAGGAGGGTGCAGGTTAGTGCCCAGGGCGCTATCCTGTGGTTGAGTGTTGAGCAGGAAGGAGGGACAGTCAGGAGCAGGTTAGGACTTGAATCTCAGGCTGGGGATGGAGTTTTGGTTGAGTAGTGTCTGACGGGAGGGAGGAGAACTCAAGGGGCCGAGGGCCCAGGCCTCAGCCTACAGAGCCTTCAGGGGCACAGCCCAGAGAACTGGGGACAAGGAAGCCCTCTGGGGTCCCAGGAAGTCAAGGGAGGAGAAGCTTCTAAGGGGGCCTTTGATGTGCTCTGTCATGGTCAAGTTCCCCCAAGAGCCACTGTTCCACTCAGCTGTCGTTCTGTGAGGAGGTGCCAGTGCCCTGCATGGCAGTGGTCACATACCTGTAATTCCAGAACTGCGGGAGGCTGAGGCAAAAGAATGAGAAGTGCAAGTACAGGGAGGGGGAGAAGGCCCAGCAGCTCAAGGCCTTGCCTGGCAAGCACAACGTCCTGAGTTCAAACCCTGGTACCCAAAAGCAAAGCAAGTCCCAGGCCGGGTGTGTGGTGGTACACACCTGTAATCTCAGCCCTTAGGAAGCTGAGGCAGGGGGATCACCTGAGTTCTAGGCCAGCCTGGGCTATATAGTGAGATCCTGTCTCAAAGAAACAAACAAAAGTGAGAAAGTCCTACCTGGACAATTTAGCAAGACTCTGTCTCAAGATAAAAAAAGAAAAAAAAAAAAAAAATACAAAGACTGAGGATGTAGCTCTGTGGCAGAGGGCTCAGGGTCAGGTTCTATCGCCAGAAGAGGGCAGGTAGCTGCTGCTGCTTGTTTATCCCTTTAAACGGCTGCTGGGGGAGGGGTTCTAGAACTCCAGGCAGTCTCACAAAGCCCCAGTCTCCCTTCTCCCACCCATCTGGACTCTAGCCTCAGAAGCCTGGGGAGCTGGGTGCGAGTCTCTTAGGGGTGTGTGTGTGTGTAAGGCAGGGAAGGAAAGGGGACCACAGAGGGGACTTTGCCCTGGAGGAGGGAGGTCCCTGGGAAGGCTGCTCCTCAGCACTAAGGCTGGGAGGTCTCAAAGTCCCCTATGGGAGGGAGGAGAGAGGGTCATGTGTCCCCAGGCCAGGTTGCCAAGGAAAGAGCCTAGGATTTTAGGGAGCATTAAGGGAGGGGGTGCGAGGGGCCTCGGAGGTGAGCCAGCCCTGCCTCCGTGGTCCCAGCAGCCGCCTGCCACGCATGGGACTAAAGCGGAGCCTTCAGGGCTGGGGCACTTTGCTCGGCTTCCTGGCCAGCGTCCTCACGATCCTGTCCATGGTAACCAACTACTGGACCCTCCATGAGAATGCTCACAGCGGCCTGTGGCAGGAGTGCACCCAAGGCCTGTGCTCCAACATCCCCCGCCAGCGTGAGCTTCCCACAGGCCTCAGGCCACACACTAAAAGGCCCCAGACAACCCGCCCCTCATCCCAGGCCACCGTCTACCCTAAGTGCACCACCCGGCTGCCTCTACCCGGTCCCCGCTGCTACGGTCCCACAGTCCCGCTCCGGGTTGGGAGGGGGGGGGATCCGAAGCGCCTGCATGCCAGGCTGATGCAGCCGGTTGTCCCCAGCCACAATCTTGATGGCCATGTCGTTCCTCGTGCTGTCGGCTAGCTGTGGTGTGGTGGCCACGGTGATGGGGTTGCGGGTTTTATGTCAGGCGGAGAAGCCGCTGCGGGGCCAGATTACAAGCGGCTTGCTCTTTGCCAGCGGTGAGCAGGCGGAGGGGAGCCGAGGGTGCCTTTGGGCCTAGGGGAGCCGGGCGGGAACCCCCGCAGAGCTGCTAACAACAGCAATTGGAGGCGGAGTTAGGGCGGGGCCATGGGCAGTGGGCGTGGCTTGGTGGTAGGGCAAGGGGGTGTGACGGAGGCATGGGGGAGTGGGTGTGGTGGGTGGGCGGGCGAAGGGTGTGGCCAGAGTGGGCGGAGCCTGCAGCGGCAGCACCTAGCCGTGCTCACCTGGCAAGTGGGATGGCCCAGGGTTGCTGCTGCTGATGGCGTTGACCACCTACACCGCGGCGAGTGCAAGGAAGGACGGCGTCTTCTCCTGGTCCTATTTTGCAGGGTGGCTGGCTTTACCCTTCTCTATTTTCGCAGGTAACCTGGTCAGTGGGAGGAGGGTGGGAGACCGTCCAGCGGTCCCCGCCCCCAGACTTCCCGGGCCCACCGACTCGGCCCTGTTCCTCCTCTTCCCGCAGGCAGCTGCTTCTTGATGGCGGACATGATTTTGCGCAGCACAGAGGCCATCGGCACATTCCCCGTGTGCCTGTGAGTACGCCGGCCCGGGTGCAATAAAGTGACGGCTCGGTTCAGAGCGCGCGGCTGCACGTGCCTTTCTGGGGGGTGTCGGCGGACATGGGGTACGCTGGGCTGAGCAAGGAGGGGAGTACCAGAACCTACAGGACCTACAGGGAGTGTGGAGACAGGGAGGAACGCGGAGGTAGTAACAGGAAAGCAGCCACAGTAGACGCGCGTACGGAGAGGGTGCAGAGACGGCGGGCTGCAAAATGCAGAGCTGAGCGCGGGAGGACTCAGATAAAGAGGGGTTGGAAATCCGGCGAGGCGAGATTGGAGGACGCGGAGGCTTGGGACGGGGAATGGCGACTTGGGCTGGAGGGGAATAAAAGGGGACCTGGGGGGAGGAGTGTTGATTTAGGGACGTCTGGAGGGGAACCCAAGATTTGTGCACCCAGAACTGTACTCCCTGGCTCGACCTTTCCCCTAGTTCCTTGCCACGCCCCCTCCGCTTTGGCTTTGGGTCCCGCCTCTGTCCTCGGGCAACGCTTCCAATTGGTCTCCTACCCGCATCACACCTCCCCTCCCTTCTTCCTTTTGATTGGTCCTGTGGGAGGGAACACAGTCTCCGCGGTAGTTGACTGGTTGGTGGCGTGGCGCGCAGGCGCAGAGACTCACTGGGGGGTGGTGCGCCCAGACGGGCGGAGGGTGCAGATTTAGTCTGTAGCGGGCTGCGGCGGAAGATGGCGGAGCTACGGGCGCTTGTGGCTGTCAAGAGGGTCATCGACTTCGCGGTGAAGGTGACAAGGCCCCCCCTCTCCCATCTCCCTGCGACCCGCGACCATGTGCTTCCGAGTTCACGAGCGCACGCTGTATGGGGATCTGCTCCTAGCCTCTGATCTCTGCCACTTCCCCAGAACGTCAGTCACACCTAGGGGCAAAGGTCAAGGGCTGGGAGGTTCAGACCTCTGCTATGTCTGCGGTCGTGGCCATGGCCTCAGTTTCCTTCTCACTCTGGACTCACTGGCTTGATTAATTAACTACCTTCTCTAGTTCTTAACCGCTGGAAGAGGCATAGCTCATGTTTAACACATGGAGAAACTGAGGCACAAAGAAATCACTCCGCTGAGAAAGAGCGGAGCTAGGATCCTGTCCAATTACTCTGGTTCCACATTCAGACTGGAGCTTTTACTTTTTAGACTGCATTGCTGTCTCGTTTGATTCTTGAAGTACTCCAAATGTGTGGTTATGGAGTTAGCCACTGTGAGGCCCAGAAACTTTGAATCCTCCTGGTGGGTAGGGGACGCGGAGGCTGTAGCCAAGAATGGAAGGAGAAGTGCACGTGCTAGCAAGCAAAGTGCAAAGGGGCCTGCCTGCCTAAGCGGGCATTTGATCGCATTCTCCCAAAAAAGCTGAGCAAAGCAACTTCCTTGAGGGCCTGGGCTGGCCCCAGGGTGAAGCTGGTGTGAACAGAGGTGAATCAGGCACGCTCCCAGGCCAGTTTGCCCAACGGTTTGCTCAAACCTACTGATGATGTTGATCGTTCACTTCTGAGAACTCACAGCTGTGTCTCTAAGGAGGCAAGCGCAGGAGCTAGCACCCTGGAGGCAGCCTCAGGATGGGTGAGACCAAGCCACAAAGTTGATGTTGGCACTGGCCCAGCCTACTCTGGGGAGCGGGTGGAGAGGAACTTGGAGACCTCAGTGATCAGAACAGCTGACAGGTGCCAGGACACATTCTAGGTCCTCTACGGAGATTAGTCACTCAGTCCTAACCCATTCCTATATCCTCTGTGCTGTTAATCCCGTTGGACAGATGAAGCAACTGAGGCCTGTGGAGGTTCTGTTTGCCGGAGTACCCAGCTAATAAGGAGCAGTCGGGGCCTAAACAAGCAGGTCTGGCTCCCAAATCTGTGCCATGCCTCGAGGTCCCTCCTGGACTCCTACTCCCCTGGGCTTCCTGGGCCTGCCTCAGCTATGGTCTCCCTGGCTTGGGGTAGCTGAACTCAGCTCTGTCTCTGTTTGACAACAGCTCAAACATCCCAGTATCACCCAGCTCCAGGGAAGCCACAGTGTGTGTCACTCCAGAGAACAGGATGCTCAGAATTGACCTGCTCCTGTCGTTTCCCGAGGATTGGTGCTGCTTCCCTTCTGCTGCATCCGAATGGCACACACACTGCTAGCCACATAATCAGGAGGCCAGACTCCAGTCTTAACCCCGCCTCCTCCACTGCTGTCTGCTGGCGATCCCTCCGCCCTAGCCCCATCCTCTTCCCTGGCTCCTGTCTCTCCCCTTAACCAAGCCTCTCCCAGACTTAAGGGTCTTCCTGCATGTGGTGCCGCCCTGCACCCTGCTCGTATGTAGCCTTCAGGAGGCTCTCTCTGGGAGGCTCCTTTTCTCAGGCCAAAGTCCCAGCCCCTTGGCCTGGCACTGAACACTCTAAGTGGCCTGCCCTCACTGTCCATGTCCTTTCCGGAACGCTACATCATTTCTGTTTCCACAGCCCCGGTCTGCATCTCCTCTCTTGCTCCAGCTTTCCCCTGGGGGAGGAGGGGGCTGCATTTGGATGCTGTCATATCAACACTGTCTTAGCCTCCTCCAGGCGTCCCCTCTCGTCCCATCAGGCTACCTGGGTGTGACCCCAGGCACCGCAGCTCCAGCCCTGCCTACACTGGGTGCCGCCTCTGTTTGCTGCATTGTCCACCCTGCAGCCCCTCAGACCCCATAGCTCCTTGTGGGGAGCCCCAGGTCCGAGCTCTGCTTCCTTCAGCTCCGTCAAGCCTTTGGGCAGGGAATGCCTCTTCTGAGCACTTCCCTGTCCCTGCTACACCCGCCCTGTACTCTTAGGATGTCATCCACAGCGTAATGCACTTATCTGGGGGTGTCGTGTTTTACGCAGTCTTTCTGGAATTTGAGGTGTGTCTGGGTGCAGTGGTGGACAGCAAGTGTGTGCTACTAGGGTAAGGTCAGAGCCGGGGTGCTCGGCCAGCCGCGGGCTCTGCTTCCCGCTTCAGGACCCTTAAGAAGTCGTTGCTTGGCCTTGAGCTTGTCTCTCTCCTCTGTGTTGGGGCGATGACGTCACCAGTTTTCCCTGCTCTGTGGTCGATGTTGGCTGAGTTTCATTCTGCTGTTAGCATGGTATCTGCTGTGGAGATTTCTTTCACCACTTATTTAAAACATAACCTACTCCGCTCAACGAGGTGCTGGGCACGGGCTGTGCAACCCAGTCAGACCTAGTCCCAGCCAGGAACTTGGCTCCGTGAACTCATGAGACCAAAGCCCCAGGCCTCTCCCAGGTGTCCTGGGGAAGCTGGTGTTGCCTTGTGTTCCTACTTTGGGATTTTTTGGTTTTGCTTTTTTTCTGTGGTGAGGTTGAACCCACGACCTTTCATTGAACAAGGTCCTCAGGCCTTTGAATGGTTTGATCCTGAGACAGTGTTTCTCTGAGTTACCCAGGCTGGGCTCAGACTGTCAGTCCTCCTCCCTGAGCCTCCGGATGACAGGTGTGGGCCACCACGCCCAGATTGGGATGCATTATCTTAAGGCACCAAGGGACAGCAACATCAAGCCACTTGTGGCCGACCAGCCCTGTTGCCCTGGTGGTTCTGGGAAACAGTATCTGATCTTTGCCTTCCTTTCCTCCTGGCCACGCACTCTTGGGACCTCCTGGCCTCTCCGTCTGTCTGCCTGCTATCAGCTACTCTTTCTGCTTGTTCAAGGGCCACAGCCCGAGTAGTGATCTGTCCCTGGCCCCTAGCTGGCATTACTCGCTGTCACAGGCCCACATCAGGCCTCGCTGTGCTGTACCCCAGCACCTACTGTTTCCCATCGTGCTCCGTAAAAAGGGAGAGGAGATAACCCCACAGAAGCTGTGCATGCGTGCGTGCCTGCGTGCCTGCCTGCCTGCCTGCCTGTCTGCCTGTGTGTGCGCGTCAGGAGGAGCTGCCGGGTTGCTGTGCAGCCCCGTCACACCTGGCGACACAGATCCCGGGCTGGTGCTCCAGCTTCACACTTACCCTCTTCCCCGGGGCCATGCGCTGCTCTTGCCCTTTTGTGCTGTGTGTCCTCGGGGAGGACACCCGTGCCTCAGTGGTGCCAGCTGCAAAACGAGTGTGACTGCGGGAGGCTAACAGGTTGCTCCTGTTGAAGAAGCCCTTGTGCTGAGTCGCCTAAGCAAAACAAACCAAGCCAAAAGCCTTGCTGGTGCCCCAGCCAGCCCGAGTCCTGTGCAATTTAAGCAGTATTTCAAGTTTGAATCCAACTCGAGCGCAAAGGTCCTCCCTTAAGTGAGCAGGTGACTGGCAGGATTTGCAGTGCTGCCAAGTTCTTGTCCCTTCTGGGAGCCAGAGCCAGGAGCCTGGGACAGGGTCCGACAGGGGTTGGGGTCCTCTAACTCGCCGACTCGTCCGTTTAGGCTTCATGATGGGGGCTCTTTTCTATTTGAAGAACCTCTTCTCTTGTGTTTTAATTTAGTTTCTGAGGAAAGAGAGGGTGTTTGGGTTTCCTTTGCCAAGCTGTTGAGGAGTGTGCGGCCGGGCCGGTCAGGTTTGAGCGTGGAGTCCTATGACAGGCGTTTGCTGAGCACCTGCAGTGTGCACTGGGCAAGGCCTGAGCAGAGCACGATTGATCGTGGTGTGCTGTGGGGAGGGGGAGGAGAGGACAGGTGCCCTGCATGCTGCCTGTGGGCGGTGCTGTGCAGAGTCCCACAGAGTGGAGGGCCAGGGCCAGGGCCAGGGCCAGGGCCAGGGCCAGGTGCGAGCTGTGCGGCTGAAAAAGGAAGACAAGGCGGAGGCCGGGAGGATGCTGGGAAGGATCCTCACAGTCCGAGATCCCTGGCGGCTAGGGATCAGTTTCCCCTTTGAGATGGGCCAAGAATAGACCTCAGCTAACCGCCACAGCAATGGTGGGCTGGGCTGAGTGCGCCCCTGGTGGACAAACAAGAGAGGCACGTGTCCTACCAGCAGATCTATCTTTTCAGTTCGGAAACTTGAACTTCATTCTTCCTGTTAAAATGACTCTGGGGAATGCCGGGGAGATAGCTCAGCGGCCTAAACACCTGCCTGGCAAGTGCAAGGTCCCGAATCCGTTCTACTTTGGGAAAGGAGTAGTACGAGGGTAGGACCCAGGGCCTTTGCACTGAGCTGCATCCACAGTATCCTGTTTTATCTTTTATTTTATTTATTTATTTTTTTAAAGTCTTATTTTATTTTGTATTTATCTTTTTATATTATGGCTGGCTTAGCCTGCTCTGTGGGTGGGGCTGGTACAGCATGTGGTATGGGGAATCGAACTGCGAACCCTGTGGTTGCCTAAGCTTGCCGAAGCAGGCGCTTAGACCACTGCGCCATCTCACCGGCCCCAAGCTTGGCAAACTTTTTTTTTTTTTTTTAAACCCAGAATTGAACTTGGACCTTACACTTGCCAGGTAAGCACTTGTGCCCTTGAGCTATCTCCCCAGTCCTTATCTTTTATTTTTTTAATAAAAAAAAAATTGTATTTACTTACAAGAATTCAGAATGTCAGCAAAACAGTTACAACTTTTTGCAATTACAGAGTGGTGTTCAGTTAACAGAACAACAATGATTTCATATAAGCGGCATCAGAGACAACTGAAGATGAAAACCTACCGTCCCCATATATAACTAGTTTGTGCTGTTCACCAACAAGAACCTGCTTTAAATTTCCATGCCAATGTACAACCCCCACACTGTAGTGGCTACTGAAAATACTACCAGGACACGGCTATCTAAAGATACATTCGATAGTGTGTTAACTGTACAAAAAAAAGACACTGTACAGTTTAAAAGCAAATCCTACACAGCCTTACATTTCAATTTTTTCTTCAAAAGGAGTGAGTTGTGTACAGGGGGGTTAAATGCTTTATAGACAAGAAAAAAAAACTGCACTAGAACCAACTTATTCATCATCATCCTCTTCTTCATCTTCATCTTCCTCCTCCTCTTCCTTCTCTTTCTTACTTTTTTCAGCCTTGACGACTCCCTTTTTCACTGCATCAGGTTTTCCTTTAGCCTGGTAGGCAGCAATGTCATTTTCATACTTTTCCTTCAGCTTAGCAGCCTTCTCATTTCGCTGCTTGTCATCTGCTGCAGTATTATTCCATATTTTTTCCCGTTTCTTCATGACATCACCAGTGGAGAGGCCAGGATGTTCTCCTTTGATTTTTGGACAATACTCAGAACAGAACAAGAAGAGGGGGAAAGGGGGCCTCTTGGGTGGATTGGGATCATTGGACTTCTTTTTTGTTTCTCCTTTAGGAGGCATATAAGTTTTCATTTCTCTTTCCTAATGACCCTTGTCCGCCTTTGCCATGTCTTCAAATGTTCCTTTTTCTTTAGCAGATGCGGTCTTCCACCTCTCTGAGCACTTCTTAGAAAACTCTGAGAAGTTAACAGTAGCACCTGGGTGCTTTTTGTGGTCCTCTTGGCAAGTTTGCACAAAGAATGCGTATGATGGCATCTTGCCTCTTGGCTTCTTAGGGTCTCCTTTGTCCGTGTTTACTTGCTTTCCTCAGAGAGGTACAGAGTCGCCCAGTGCCCGTCCGGCTCTCACTTGCCCCGGCGCTGCCTCTATGGAGCTCAATGTACTGCCTTATCTTTTATTTTGAAACAGGGCCTCAGCCTGGGGAGATAGCCCAGTAGTCTAAACGCCTGTCTGGCAAGCACAAGGACTCAGGTTCGATCCCCATTACTGCATGCTGTGCTGCCCCTGGGGTGGGCACACTGGCACCAAAACTGGGCATGGTGACACATGCCTGTAATCCCAGTGCCAGAGAGGATCACAAGTCTGAGCTGTGTGAGACCATGTACGAAAGAAAGAAAGAGAAAAAAAAGAAACAGGGTCTTTAAACTGATACGTTGCCAGGCTGTGTTCCAACTTGAGATCCTCCTGCTTCAGCCTTATAGCGCTGGGATGACAGGCGTGTGTGAGCACTTACAATGTCCAGGTTTTTTTCTTTTTTAAACTTTATTTATTTATATTATGGCCAGCTCAGCCTGCCCTGGGGGTGAGGCTGGCGCAGCATGTGGTGCCGGGAATTGAATTGCAGTCTCTGAGCTTGCCTAAGCAGACGCTTTAGACCGCTGCGCTATCTCGCTGGCCCAAACCAGAGGACTTCTTTCTGTACTTTTTTTTTTTTTTTTGTACCAAGGATTGAACTCAGGACCTTGTGCTTGCTAGGCAGACACTTATGCCTCTGAGCTATCTTCCTGGCTCCACAATGTCCAGCTTTTAAAATGACTTTTTGAAAGTGAAATAGCAGTCCTTTAACGTTACCCTTCCATGGGGCATATTTAGGCTGCGAGGCCCCAGACCCAGTCTCACATTCCTGTCCAATTCCTTCCAGCCCCAAAGATCAGGAGGCTGGGACCTAGCAAGAGGGAGTGACCCGGTGTCCCCAGCTGGCCTCGCCTGTCCATCTGGGTTGCGCCAGGCTAGCCTTTGGTGGCTGCCACGTGGGGGGAGAGCAGGACCAGTACCTCTGCCAGCTCCCTTGCCATTCTGAGGTTCAGACCCAGTGCCCAGAGGTGGCCTGGACAGCCTCGTCCTCATGCCCAGCCCCAGGCCACCATCAGTTCTGCCTTCAAAGCCCACTGCAGCCCTCCTGTTCTCCCAGCTCGTGACCTCCCAGTTCGCTGACACATGAACAGTTCTCTCACCACTTCCGCTGGTCATCTTCCAATTTTCTCCTCCAAGAGTCCATAAGGAACTACAACTTAGTTCTAGTTTACTAGAACTCTGTTTTACCCCTCCGGTAGCCCCAGGACCCAGTTGCTTTGTTCCTTGTGGGCCAACGTGGGGCACCATGGGCCTAGTGGCTTCCCACCACACAGCTGATTCTCTTGTAGCGCTGGGGGCTCCCCGGGGATCACCTCGGGTGTCAGCAGCGCGGTTCCCCTGCTGCCTCAGCTTCTCTCGGTCTCTGCCTTCCTTGGCCCCAGCCCGTCCCTTGTCTTCAAAGCACTTCCCAGTCTCTGACTCTGACCGTCTCCCGTAAAGACGTGTGTGATGGCATGCAGGGCCCACTGGGACGAGCAGGACTCTCCCACCTCAAAATCCCGCGCCTGGTCGCATCCGTGGAGTCCCGCGTGGCTTCTTCAGGGCTCCTCCCCCTTCCAGGACAGAGAGCTCTTCAGGGGGTAGTGCTGTGCTGGTTGCTGCGGGGCCGCCTGGTGGCGCTGTGTTTCCCATGGACCGCACCGGCCTCTGTACCTCCCACAGCCCCTGTGCTTTCCAAACCAGGGCTTTGGCGCCTGCCGCTGCCCCTCCTGGCACGTACATGCCTTGCACTCTGCCTGGTCAGCTTTGTTCATTTTCGGGCTCCGTCCTGCTTCAGCGGGGGCCTTCAGTCTCCCGGAGCAGTCAGGCCCTGTCACTCTCCGACAGTTCCCCGCTCCTCCACGCGTACACGCTGCAGATCCACAGCTCACTGACACGGCAGCCTTCCCGGAGGGCCTGTGCTGCTACCGAGCAGGGACAGCAGGGACGGATGTTGATGGGGGAGGTCCTGGATTATCTGGTGCACCCTAAGCGCCATCTCAAGTCCTTGTACGAGAAAGGCAGAAGGAGAGAGGACAGAGGAAGAGGAGGAGGCCAGCTGCAGGCTGAGGTGCAGGTGCTGGCACCTCTGAATCAGCCAAGGGGTGCCAAAGGTAGGTGGAAGCAGGCACAGGAAGGGCACTGTCCCTGGGTCTCCAAGACCCTGGGGCACTGACCGCCACAGCAGCCCCAGGAGGCTGCCAAGAGGGTGGTGTCTGCCCACGCTGTGGTCCTCTGCTTCGGCCATGGTGTCCAACCCTTGTGGGGCCCTTTGGGGGGCGTGCTCGGTGCAGACCCTCTGTGGGAAAGGGGGGGGTCGTGGGTTTTGCTGGCGCACCCACCCCCCTTGGCTGAGAGTCCTTCGATGCCAGTGGTTTCAGAAGGTGGTGAGCATGCGTGCATAGAGAAATGCACCCAGAAAGCTGGCACTGGGACCAGCGAGACGGCTCAGCGGTCTAAAGTGCCTGCTTAGCCAAGCTTAGGCAACTGCAGGGACCACGGTTTGATCCCCGGCACCACATGCTGTGCCAGCCCCACCCCCATGGCAGGCTGAGCTGGCCATAACATACATACATACATATATATATATATATGAAGAAAGCTGGCACTTACAAGGCATGGCATGGGCACTGCCAGGGCCTGGGGTGTGTTGTAAGAATGAAGGGTGTCCTAGGATCCTATACTCCAGGGGTATTTATGTGTAAGTGTGTGGATGTGCATATTGCTTTTTTTTTTTTCTGTCTTTTCGAGACAGGGTCTCACTATGCAGTTCAGGCTGTCCTTGAGCTCACTTTTGTAGCCCAGGCTGGCCTTTGAACTCACATCGATCCTCCTGCCTCAGCCTCCCAAGTGCTGGTATTACAGGCGTGGGCCACTATGCCCAGCTAATGTACATATCTCTAACAGTCTTAAGCACCTTGTAAATCCACCTCACTGTAGATTACAGCAAACAGAAGGATCACAGACAACCCAGGGTGTAGAGCAGTGTAGGGGTGATCAGGTCAGGTGTCCCCAGCACTCAGGAAGATCCGGATGGGTGGAGAGCCGGTGGCTGACCCTCACCTGGGATTTCCAGCTGGGCTGTGAGATGGATGCTCGAGGAGGCCCTGCCTCCCCGCTCAGTGCGCCCCCAGCTACACAGACGGTTGCCACACCAGCCCTGGCCTTCCACCCTGGGAGGCCCTGACCCCGCCCTCTCCTCCCCTCCTGCTGAGCAGATCCGGGTGAAGCCTGACAAGACAGGGGTGGTCACTGATGGGGTGAAGCACTCCATGAACCCCTTCTGTGAGATCGCCGTGGAGGAGGCCGTGAGGCTCAAGGAGAAGAAGCTGGTGAAGGAGGTCATCGCCGTCAGCTGCGGCCCCGTGCAGTGCCAGGTGCCAGGGGACGCGATGTCGGGGCTGAGGGTTGCGGCTGGGCCCGCAGGTCAGGCCTGAGGGAGGACGATCTCAGGCCCAGTCTCCTTCTCCCCTGGTGACAGAAGCTGTCTCTCTCCTTTCCCCTGGCCAGGAGACCATCCGCACAGCCCTGGCTATGGGTGCGGACAGAGGCATTCACGTGGAGGTACCAGCTGCAGAGGCCGACCGTGTGGGTCCCCTGCAGGTGGCTCGGGTCCTGGCCAAGCTGGCCGAGAAGGAGAAGGTGGACCTGGTGCTGCTAGGCAAGCAGGTAGGTGTGGCCTGCCCCTGGTCCCTGCCCAGCAAGGCGACAGCGTGGCCGTGTCCTGTCTGGCAGCCAGAGCAGGTGGGGTCTGGGTCACTGTGTGTCTGAATGATCCCTGAGGTCCCTCCCTGTGGGTGGGCTTGGGGCCCCTGAGGCCAAGGACAGAGTGGGACGCCTAGTCTGTGGGGGTGGAGCCAGAGGTGGGAACCCGGGGAAGATGGGGTGCTCGGGAGCTCCCGTGGCACAGGGTAAGGGTAGGCAGAGACCTGGGGACCCAGTGTACCTGTGGGAGATGGGCTGGGCCTGCAACAGAAGGGTGGCTGTACTGGCCAGGATGCAGAGAGACCCCTGGGGCGGGCAGGATGGGTGGCAGGGGAGACCCTGCGGGCCCCAGCAAGGTGGAGGTCGGGGCGGGCACAAGCTGCCCTCAGTGGTGCTCAGCTGCGGCAGGCCTGGCTTTGGCCTGCTGTTCCCTCAGGACCCAAGGCCCCCAGGCTTCCTCAGGCACGGCTCCTGGGCCCGTCCCCTTTGAGACAGACTTAGTGGCCTCCTGTCGCCTGGCGGAGAGCAAAGGCAAGACATCAGAAGAGATGGGGCGGGGTGGGAGGTGGACGGACGTGGATGCTGAAAACGGCATAAGTCGGGTGTCGGGTGGGCTGCGAGCCTACAGCGTGCGTCCCCCAGAGGGCCCGCTGATTATTGGTATTGCAACTTGTAGAGACTCGCCTTCCCTGCCCTAAACTGCCTTTTACTTCTGGTTTGTTTGGCTCTGAGTTTTTGAACTCATGGCAATCCTCCTGCCTCAGGCTCCTGATGCTACAACTGCAGACCCACACCACCATACCCTGCAGCTTTCTCTCTTCCTTTTTCACTTTTCTCCTGTCAAGGTAAAATGAGGTGCAGAAACAACAAGGCATGGGTGGCTGAGAGCGAACTCGGGTCCTAGTGGATCCTAGGAAGAGACAGGGGTATGAGGGAGCCCAGGGGAGGAGAGATGGCTCATTGTGTGTCACGGAGATGACCCACAGCAGAGGAGTCAGTGCATAAATCCGTAAGCTGTGGCTGAGGGCCTAACCAGAGGACAGGCCAAGGAGACGGACAGAGCAGGGCTTTGAGGTGCAGGTATCCCACCAGCTCCTAGGACCCAGACGTTGGCAGCCAGGCCTCCTGCAGCCCCCTTGCTGGCGGTCTGCAGGTCCTGGCCGTCAGGGACAGTTCCTGGGACAAGTGCCGCAGCTGGGGAGATGGCAGATGAACAGGTCAGGATGCCCTTTGGGCTCAAGCCCTGCTGTGCGGTCCAGTGGCCGTGCAAGCAGCCTGTGGACACAGCTTGATCGAGGGCCCGTGCTAGCTGTGGGCGTTGCTCCTCCCTCTGTACTTCGCCCTCCGCCTCTCCAGCCCCCATCCCACCAACTGGGCAGGAAGAACAGTGCTCCCTCCCGGGGGCTCCGGCACAGCTCCTGGGGCTGGGCCTTCCCTGCCTAGTTTGAGTCTAGTCAATCCCGCACCAAGCACCAGGTCAGAGGTGAGGACACCCTCGCTGGCCAAATTCTGTGCACCCCGCTCCTGCCTGGTCCAGAGCCTGGCTGATGGGGGGCCCAGATGAATATTCACCCCAAAGGTGGTGAACTAGGCATGGCACAGCCAGGTGGCTCCACAGGCCCCAGACAAGTAACGGCTCATCTCTTCATCCAAGTAGGAGGTTCTCTGTAGACTAGGAATCAGCAAACTGTGACCCAGGGCATGGTTAACGTGTTCTACAAATAGTTTTATTGGAACACTGACAGGTACTCATTTACATGTTGCCTGTGGTTGCTTAGGCATTGCAGTGGCAGAACCGAGTAATTAACTGGTTGTGACGAAGACCATATAACTATTAAAGCCTCTCCTGTCATGCTCATTATAGAAAGCATTTGCTAGCTGGACGTGGTGATGCCACTTGGAATGCCAGCGCTCTGGGAGGCTGAGGCAGGAGGATCACAAGTTTTGAGTCCAACCTGGGGAACTTAGTGACTGAGCGTGACCAGGTTTCAAAATAGAAGTAAACTGGGCTGCTGCTCAACCTAGACTTGCTCCTCAGGGCTGAGCTGGGGCAGAGAGGGAAGAGGAAGCAAGGGAAATGAAGGTTTCTTGGTACGGGGCACAGCATGCTGTACCAGGGATCAACCCCAGGTCCTTGCCCGTGCCAGGCAGGCGCTTAGACTGCCAAGCTATCTCCCCAGCCCCAGCAAATGTTTTTTGACTCCTAGGGCTATGAGAAGCTGCATGGGTCCTTAGTCTTCTCTCTGTGCCCACTCAGGCCATCGATGATGACTGTAACCAGACGGGTCAGATGACAGCTGGACTTTTGGACTGGCCACAGGTGAGGCTGGAGGGGGGGCGCTTGCTGTGGGATGGGCGCTTGCCCCTGGAACTCGCCCCTTCCCGGGGGCCTTGGTGCTTGCTGTCTCCTCCCCGAACACACTTCCAGGCCTGTGCCCTCTGCCCTCTGCCTCCCCTTCCTCGGGTCCCGCTTCGCTGTTGCTTCTCAGACAGGGCCTTCGTGCCTCAGCCGGGATGGGTCCCCTCACGCCCGAGTCCAGGTGCAGGGCCTGCGGTTCTGTTCATGCAGGTCCACGTGGGTAACTCGAAGGTTTGCACGGCCACATCTAAAAACTAAAGGAAGGGCTGCCCAAGTAGCTCAGTGGATTAAAGCACTGGGGGTTCGATCTCCAGGCCTGCCGTGCCGGCCCCACCTCCGGGTCGCGCTGAGACGGCAATTGAGGCTGGGCATGGTGGCATGCGCCTGTAATCCCAGCCCTGGGGAGGCCGTAAGCATGTGGATCACTACGAGTCTGATCTAGTAGTGAGACCCTGAACACCCCTCCTTGTAGACCATTCCCTAAAATACAAATAATAATAGTAATAATAATAATGATAATAAAAAGTAAAAAATAAAAAGTGAAGAGAAACGTACACATAGGTCTTCATAACTGCTTTTTCAGTACCACGGATTGAACCCAGGGCTTTGGGAGCGTTAGATCTAGGCTCTGCTACCCTAGCCCTTTAGTTCTAAGACACAGTCGCAATTGTCCTGACTCGGTCTCCAGCTAGCTGGAATTGCAGGCACCTTCTACCGTACCTGGCACAATAGTTTCACAATACTTTAGCCCCACTATATGTAAAGTATTGTTATTCTGACATATAACCCGTGTAAAAAATAATGAGGTGTTACATATTCTTTTTTGCGTTTTGCACCAAGACTTTGACACGTGGAGTGTGTTTACAGCATATCTCAGCCCAAGTTTAATTTTTCACCCAAGATATCTCATTTGGATACCGAAAGCTCACAGTTGAAAAAGTGAGTTTATCTACCTGAGTTTTGGTAAACAGACTTAAAAGTTTCCGAGTTGCCACATGGGGCTTTCTGTCAAAAGCTTTTGCAGCATTACTGATCTGTGTCAAAAGTGGTCAATTTGGTAAATGTTGACCCGCACGTCCGCCTGGGACACCATTTCCATAGTCTGATGAGATATCAGTTTTTATCTTTAAAAAAAATTTTTTTTCAGTACCAGGTATTGAATTCGGTACCTTGTGCTTGCCAGGCAGGTGCTTATGCTGCTAATTTCTTTCTTTTTCTTTTTTTTTTTTTTTT
>PVKN010009705.1:0-23440 GCA_004027915.1 Capromys pilorides
CAGGTATTTGTCAGTGAGCATACATCTGCCTCTGGGCTGAGGAGCCTCAAAGCCTACCCTCGCTCGTGGCTCTTGCCCTCTGGTACAGGCTGTAGGCCTCTGACTTGGAAGTTTTCAAGCTTACACATGTATGAATATCACCCAGAATGCTGCTCAAAAATATGATTCCTGGAGCCCTGTTCTCTCCAACCGTCATGCTAAACTCCAGGACCTCAGGCCCTGCTGAGAGCCCAGTGGGGTGGAGTTGTGAGTGCTCTGAGGTTCCAACCACATCTTGAGCCTTGAAGTCACCCTGGACCATCAGTTCCAAAGGCCCTGCTTCTGAAATCTCACCATCCAACCATCTTATGATTGCTTTTCCTACTGCCTTGAATTTCTGATATATTTTTACTGATATAATCATTGTTACAAAGGTTCATTTTTATTTTTATTTTATTTATTTATTTATTTTAAATTTTTTTTTTTATTTATTTGCTTGTTTTGTTTGTTTTTTTATTTATTTTGTGGCTGGCTCAGCCTGTCCTGGTGGTGGGGCTGGCGCAGCATATGGTGCCGGGGATCGAACCGCAGTCCCTGCAGTTGCCTGAGCTTTCCTAAGCAGGCGCTTTAGACCACTGAACCATCTCACCGGCCCCAAAGGTTCATTTTTAAAAATTAAGTCCAAGCAAATGAAAGAAGAAAAGTCATCTCCATTCTCACACCTGATAGGATGTGTCTTTATCCCAGATGTCTTCTATTTTTGATAACAAGATCTTATTCCATGGGTGGGTTTTACCATACATATAGAAATTCTGTGGCCCTCCCCCAATGTTATCCCCTGGTTTAGACCTTGCCACAGAGTTGAACATTCAATTATCTTAGCCATAAAATACTACAATTCTGGGGCAGGATGGTGTGTCAGGGCTCCAGGAAAATCTGTGTTCTGTTCATGGCATGGAATGCCCATAGATCTCTACTCACCAGCTTTAGCCATATGAACGAGTGCTATCATAGTGACAGCAACCTTACCTAAGACTGTGAGCTGGGGAGGGAGGGTACTGTCAAGGCTGGGCCTGGAGGCCAGAGTGGGAGAGGGCAAACACAACTTGCACTTGACAGCTTGGAGTGACTCAAATCAGGCCCAGTGTGGAGGTTACGAGGGGAATTGGCTGTTCTCTTTGGAGTCAGAAAGGTTATTGCTCAACTCCTTAGATTTTCCATCACAGCGGAGCAGGGAAAGGGTCAGGCGGAGAATGTCTGTTCTAGCAGGTTCTTTTAAAGCCTTTGGCTGGACCAATTTTCTCTTAGGAACCAAAGAACACTGCCTGCATAGAGTTAACTCCTCCATTCCCAGTGAATTCTGGAGAAAGCCTGGGTGCCTCGCTCCTGAAAGGCAGAGATACCCAGGTCAAGAGGCCTAAGGAGCCACAAACTGGCTGGCGAAGCCTCCCCCTGGCCTTGATGAAGACAACAGGCATAATTGCATCCTGCTGACCTAATTCCCTGGGTGAGTTTAATCTGTCCTGGTGTTGCCTATTTCCTATACTGCCCTTGGTGAGACAAGGGTATCTGCAGTTAGTGCAGGGCAGGGAAGCTCCTTGTAAAGGTGGGTGGGGGCTCTGGCAAACCCTTAGCTGGGTGGAGGAAGTTTTCCTGTGCTCCTCCCTTGTGTCTCCCAGAGAGCACTGACAAGCAGCCTGGGGACTCCCAGGGAGCAGCTGGCTCAGTCAGGCACCTCACAGATCCGGAACCAGGCCAGCCTGCCATCCTAGCAGAAGGCACAGAGGAGCAGGCACGGATCGCTGAGTCCTCTACCTCGGGTGCCCACAACATTATCAAGCCCCAGAACCTCGCACACCGTGCTGCGCACTCAACATACGTGTACTGGCTGCTTATCCCAGCCACTCTGCTGGAGGCAGTGGTTACGAGCCAAGCCTTGGGTTAAGTGGTTCCAATCCCAGCGCTGTGACGCTGCCCGTGCTTCAGTTTTCCTGCCTTATCTATGGAAGGGTGATGGAATGGCTGACATTTACACAGTTCACTCCCACACTGCTCTAAATGCCGTGTGTATCTCCCCCAGAGCAGTTGCTGGTCCTGCAGACCGGCAAGCAGCGAAGACAATTGTCCAAGCTCACGGTTATTGGTCACGGGGCTCCCCTGACAGCTCCTACCCATGTTCCAGCAGTGTTGTTAGTGGTATTAAAAGGACCCTCAGTTGTTTATGCCCTGTCTTGGGCTCTTGTAGAAAGAGCTTAGTAAGTATTTTTACTTGGGAGTTATACCAGTAGCGAGCAGCAAATTAAACTGTCCTAACCTAGGCTTTGGTCGAGAGGTTGCTCTGGCTTTGAATCTGAACAGTTGGAAGCCACTCAGTAAGTTAGGTGATTTTGGGACAAGCCATTTACTTCCTCTTGAGTATCAGTCTCTGCATCTTTTTTTTTTTTTTTTAATTTAAAAAATTTTGTAGATAGGATCTCACTATGTAGCCCAGGTTGGCCTTGAACTTACAGCAGTCCTGCTCAGCCTCCTGAATGCTGGGATTATAGGCATGTGCTACCATGCTTGGAAGTACATGACAAGCGTTGATAGCCAAAGCAGCAAGGGGTGTCAGCAGAGCCATCAGGGTGAAGTAACCCCAAGACCCAGGTCCAGAGTCTTGCTGGTCACTCAGTTGCTCATCAGACACAGACTGACAGGCACACTTTGTGCTGGGGACCCCCAGGAGCACCGCACAGCCCTGCCTAGACCGTCATCTGCAGTGGTTTGGCCTGGGGCATTGAAGGAGCCCAGGGAGAGGGCGTTCAAACTTTCATGCCAAACTAGAGAAAGCTGTGGGACAACTCAGTAGAGGGCCAAGAGGTCCCAGCTGTAGGTGTGGACAGAAGCATTTCAACCTTGAAAGTACTGAGGTCCACATAGTTGGTAACCAGACCAGAAAACTGCAGGGAGAAAAAGGACTTTGGAATATGTTCCTCTGTGTGTGTGTGTGTGTGTGTGTGTGTGCACACGCGCGTGCGCGCTGCAGTGCTGGAAAGGAGCTGGAACCCTGGGGCTCATGTGCTCAAGTGCTCTACCACGGACTGTACCCCCAGATCTCCCTTTGCTGAGTGGCATAGGGCAAGCTGTCTATCCCTTTAATTCTTCTTGTCCCCATCCTGACAGGATGAATGCTGTCCACAGTTATTAACCAGAGGATGTGTAAAGACAAGTCGGATAAAGCGAGCAGGGCTGCCGAGGAAGTGAGAGCCCCCCGGGGGGCTGAGGTTCAGAGCCCAGCTCAGCCTCTGCTAGCCTGTAGAAGAGGCTAGCCACTTCCCCCCGTGCCTTAGTTTCCCATCTATAAGGCCCCCCACCTCACCGGGTTGTTAGCAGAGACTGCATGAATGAACCTTCATAGGGTGCTGAGAGGAAAGCCTGGCACTGGGGAGCGCTCTATAGGCGTTAGTTATTTTTGCTTTCTGGAAGAGACAGGCTGTCAACAGGACCACACAGAAGGGAAACGGGAGGAGGCCTGGGTTTAGAGGGCAGGGTCAGATGGCACCAATGCCAATGTCTGCAAGACTGGCAAGGGGTCTCCAGCTCCAGCTTGTGCTAACTTGTATAAAAACTTTAACTTGTACATGCCTTAAAAAGTTATTCATTTATGCACAGTGAAAGGTAACACACTAACATTTCCCTCCCACCCTTGGTCCCCAGTTTTTTGCCTACTCTGCCCAACAAAGTTTTAGAATTATAAAGTGACAAAGTATATGTTACCCACCCTGTCCTGTCTGTGTAGGAGGTCACTTCTTCTGAGCCCCTCCAGCCTCTGGGCCCCTCCAGCAGCTGTGGACTCCCGTGTGTGGCAGTGCTGGGTTCTTGCTGCCTTCTCCTGGGTAAGGGCAGCTACTGAGCATTTTCATCGTCCGATGGAGAAGCTGAGCTGGGTGACTGCATGACTTGGCATTCAGGGCCCAAACCCAGATACACACTCTGCTGCTTCTCCAAAGCCCTCAGGGCAGGCCCCTTGGGAAAGGCCAGGCAAGCAGCCCTGGTGCTGGAAGGTGCTTGGAGCACGGCACTCTCCTCCCTGCACTGCTCCAACACCTGGGGCTGGGGTCCACATCATAGTGAGTGGTGAGGAAGTCTAGCAAAGCCCTCCCACTAGCCGCTCCTTCTGAGCTAGGCCAGAGAGGAGGACAGGGGCTGATGGGGAGCAGTGTGGGCACTGGCCATGGCCCAGGAACCTGAGAAGATTTTCCAAAGAAAAAGCTTCTGGTTTTATAGATGTATTAAACAAGTACTCTGAGACAATTTCTTACCCAGAGATGGTCCAAGTAGGTCCAGGCGCCAAGGGCACAGGGCTGGGCTGGGCTGGGCTCAGCATGATTATTCCTGGGCCTGTGCAGACCTCCCGGTTCTGGGAAACCCTAGGAGTTGTGGCATGCAGGTGGGCAGAGCCAAGGCCAGCCTGGGCATGGTCTTGCCCTTCAGCTCTGCCCAGAGGCCCCTTCTCCTTTCAGGCCCCTCTGATCCCATCCAAGTTGAGGGTCCTGGGAGAAGCCTGGTGAGAGGGCTGCTCCCCCAGGGCCCCAGGTACCCCTTTCCTTTTTCTCTTCCTGCTTGATCCAACACCATTCCACCCTTTAGGCTGTGGGAAGAATGCTGTGTCCTCTGAACAGGGGCCAAGAGTGACAGGTGGTGGCAGCCGAAGCTGCATGGCCCCTGGTGTAAGAGATCCTCCTCTCCGTCCCCGCCTCCGCTGCCCGCACCCCTGCCTCTGCCCCTGCCCACCCGGCCCAATCCCTTACAACTGCCCCGGGACTTCTCCTGAGTAGCTGCTGCGAGACAAGCGCCAGAGGTGGCCCCTTTCTGCTCCAGGTATGTCTCTCCCCACCATCAGCTCGCCCAGGCTTCCTCTTGCCATAGCTGGACAAGGCAACTCAGTGCCCAACATACCTTTCTTCTTCCTGCAGCCAGAAAGACTTGATTTAGACAAATAGACGCACACGCCTCCCACCTCATGGCGACAGAAAATGGAGCAGTGGAGCTGGGAATGCAGAACTCAACAGGTGCTAGGCTGGGGCAGGAGCTGGAGGGAGGAGCTTGGGAAGGGGTATTTGGCTTCAGGCTTGGGCAGGTTCCTCAGAGAGAGTTCTGTGCCCAAGATTTCTTTGCATGGTGCATGGAGAGCTCAAGAATCAAAACAATCTCCAGGTAGGGGTAGGTTGGGTCTAAGGCCTACACAGAACCCTTTCTGGAGAGTCTGGGAGGCGGGAAGCCTCCATGATGGCTACTGGAAATGAACCTAGACACTTTGGGCATAGAACGGAGGGGAGGGAAGCAAGATCCACCCTGTAGGCCAGACCCTCCCACAGAGGCTGCCATGGTCCTGGCACCCATCTGAGGGGCCCACCAAGTCGTTCCTTTGCACAAACATGTGCCAGCTGTTGCCTGGGTGGAGACCTGGGCCCAGGGCTGGTGTCTGTCCAGCCCAGCTGGGGAGGGTGGGTGAATCTTAACAGACATCTCCCTCCTCATAGAAAAGTCTCCTAACAGTGCTACAGATGAAGGACCGCTGGCTGCAGAGAAACGCTCCAGATCCCCAGACCCCAAGAAAGATCCTGACCCATCCACCCTGAAGAAAGATGCTGAAACCCCTGCCACAGAGAAAGAGGATGGTGTCCCAGCTCAGCCCTCAACCAGCAGCCAGGGCCCCAAGGCAGAGGCTGACCAGGGTGGGGGGCCTGTGGAGGGCAATGCTGGGCAGCCAGCAGCCCTGCCCCAGCCGACTGAGACAGCTGAAGCCAGTGCGGTGAAGCCCAGTGCTGAGCAGGGACCCTTGGGCAGCAGAGTGCCCGGAGAGCCCAGTGTGGGCAAGAAGGTGGCAGCCGGTCAGGCTGCGGCCAGGAGGGGCTCTCCCGCCTTTCTGCACAGCCCCAGCTGCCCCGCCATGCTCTCAAGGTGAATGCCCCTGCCTGGCAGTGGGCGGTGTCTCATGGTTCTCTTCCCACAAGGACACATGTAGTTCCTCTGTTAAATATTTTGGTTTCAGTGCAAGGGAAGGTAGCGCTGACCCTTAGCTCACTCTGTTCCAGGTGGTGGCTTTGCCACCTTGTCCCTGCAGAACCCAGGACTTGACCAACACCCTTCATAGAGGCCTGGAATGCCAGACAGGAGATGTCTCCAAAGGCCACCACAGATGAGCTTCTCCCCTCTTGTCTAGCTAGGCATTTGGGCGCACAGTTCCCCTTGTTTCCTGAACCAAGGGCAGAGCTGAGGAAAGGATTTTAATATAGTTATTGCCATAGTATGAAGAGATGACTGACAGTTTGGTAGATAGATCATTGCCATGACTTCCATAGTCCTAACAGTGCTAGTCTTACGTGATCAGATATGTATGCTTGAATACTAATGAGGGCTTAAGGACAGATTGTAAACTACAAAGCATCAGTATCAATTTAATAATTATGTGTTAACACCAGTTACATCCCCACAGCCTTTATGATTCTAGAGTTATGTAATTTCCTCATTGTAGCCGTAAGTTGATGAACCATTTCAACCATCTTACCAGTAATTATCTGTGAGTGTGCCTGTTGTCACTGCAAAGACTGTAACCATCCTTGGGTAGGAATCGATCTGGGGACTGCGGACAGAGTCAGACTACTGCAGGCTGCAGGTTGCAGATGAGGTCCAGAAGCACCAAGCCCTGCCCCGGAGGCCTGGGACCGTGGTGCGGCTGGGGTGGGGGTGGGGGTGGGGTGGCTGCGGCGGCCTTACCTCTCTTCTTATCTTCCAGCTCTGAGAAGCAGCTAATCACAAAGCCCCCCACAGAAGCTTCAGAGCTCATCTTTGAAGGGATACCCCTCAGTCCTGGGCCCCCAGATCCTGGGCCAGCCAAGGCAGGAGAGAAGAGCATCGTGGCAGGGAGCCAGAAGGAAGCAGGAGAGAAAGCCCCCAGCCAAGCCAGCCAGGATAAGGCGCAAGGGGACACCTCGAGGGGGATCGAGTTCCAGGCCGTGCCCTCGGAGAGCTCAGTGGTGGGGCAGGCCCTCGGTCCGGCAGCCAGGGAGGAGGACTGCTTCCAGATTCTGGGTAGGCGGGGCGCGAGGGGGCTGGGCTGCCCAAGGTGGGGGCAGGGAGGGGCCCAATCAGCCCCAAATGTGCCCATTCAGGAGGTACTGAGCCCAGGCCAGGCTTCACCGAGGCCTGTCGTCTAAATTCACACCGCATCAGGAAGTATTTCCTTTTGCTAGATGCAGAAAAAGACATTAAGTACTGCAAAACACAGTGAAGATGGACTGGCGCCAGAGTCCACTTATTTTTTTGTGTGTGTGGGTGGGAATTAAAATAGAGTTCAACCAATCAACCACCTAAAATCAGGCAGTGTTAAAGCAACAACAACTTACTGGACAGTGGAACTGGGGGTCAATCTGTACCAAGCCTCAAATGCAAAAAGCTCAGAGGCTCAAACTACATCCTGGGAGAGCGAGTCATGGGAGCCACAGGGTGTGCATGAGCTGAGGAGCACAGGTGCCTGTGCGGGTCAATGACCCAAGTGGCTGGACATGAGCGATGGGGCAGCGCTGTAGAGCGGCTGTCATGGGAGCTTGGACGAAGCCCCGTGGGGTCACTGGGGCTCCTCCGGTGGGCAGCAGGGCACCAAGCATGCGAGAGCTGGGGAGCAGAGGAGGAGGGAGAGGGCTGGGGAGGGGGTGAGACGGGGTCAGGAGAGCCCAGAGTGTCCTGACACCCCCTCCGGGCAGAGGTGCTCTGGGAGACCTGCCAGCTGGCCTGGCCTGGCCTGGTGAGCGGCACGGTGCCACCCAGACTGGGTGGGAGGACCTGGCGGCTGGGCGGCAGCCAGGGGCCCTGCTTTCTGCCCCTAGCGGCGGCAGAGACCTCCGCCCCGCCCTGAGATCACATCCTGGCTCGACGAGCCCTGAACCACCTCCAAGGGCCGTCTGATTTATCACCAGTTCGGCTTCCCTGTCGCCTCCAGCTATTTATACAGAGGTTTCCATTCCCCCATGACTCAGCCTATGGGCCTTCGGGGCCCGTCGTTCTCCACATGGCCACTAGGTGGCGGCCTCTCCCCGCAGACGGCTCCTCTGCGGCCCCGCTAGAGGGGTGGGCGGGTCCCACCTGCAGGAGATTTTCGTTCCACACGCGTGGTTTGGGTTGGTTTGTCAGATGGGTTTCTTTAATGGAAACAAAGATAATGTGAGATGGAATCCTCGCATTTGTAAAGGGGGAGGGGCGAGAAGTCCAATCAGTGACCTATTGCTCTGCTGGAAATCCAGTCCCTAGGAGAGGGGTAGAGGTCACCTAAGGCCGTTTGGGGGCAGGAGAAGACTCAGTTTGGACACTGGGTCCCTTAGGCCCTCTCCTGGAGCCGGGTGTCTCGAGGTATCAGTGGTAAACTGAACCTCCTCGGGGAGCGGGGCAAGCAGGCAGGGAATCCTCAGCAGCTTGAACACTGACAGCAACTCTGCTCTGTCCCAGACGACTGTCCCCCTCCGCCCGCCCCCTTCCCGCACCGCATCGTGGAGCTGCGGCCCGGAAACGTCAACAGTGAATTCAGCTTGAACTCCAAGGAGGCGTTGGGAGGGTGAGATTTACCCCTGGGGAATGCATGGGGCAGCACAGCGCAGGCAACCCTGTGGCCAGACCTGCCAGGTCTGGATGAGGACACGTTCACTTCTACACACCAGCTGTCAAGTGCTGCTGGGCACTGTCACTGTGATACACAGGTCACTCAGCATTCCCATAGGAAACAGTGTTCTGTCTGCCTCTGGTCCCAGATCCCAGTGACGCCTCAGGGTGATTCCTGATTTGCAGATAATTCTGGCTGCAGCTGCTACCTCTAACAGGTTACCCTCCCTACTGGCTGAGGGTGACCCCAGGGCCCAGCTTGGCCCACCCTAGGCCTGTAAAGGTGAACCCCAGGGCTGTGCTCCCCAGGAGGACGTGCTTTGCCTGACCCACAGAGCCAGTCCTGACCTTAAGGCCCCTGGATTTGGGAGTGAGTCAGGGCTGTCTGAGGTGAGTGCTGGCACCTCCCAGAGGAGAACCAGGGTCGCCATGAGGGCTGGGGCAGAGGTGGGAACAGAGCACAGCATTCTGCTGCCCACTCTGCCCTTCTGAGCCCCCTCACTCTCAGCTACTTCTCTCTCCAGGGGCAAATTTGGAGCAGTCTGTACCTGCACAGAGAAAGCCACAGGCCTCAAGCTGGCAGCCAAAGTCATCAAGAAACAGACCCCCAAAGACAAGGTAGCAGGGGGATACCTGCCCCCAAGGAGGCAGGGGGATATCTGACCCCAAGGAGGCAGGGATCTTGGAGTGGGTACCTCTCACCTCTTTCCCCCTGCACTGTTGGGCCCAGGGCCCAGTGTTGGAAACTGGTGGCACTTGATGTACCACAGAGACAGGTGGGCAGACATGGCCTGCTGCAGGACCCGGATGCCCCAACCATGATCCAGACACCTCAGTTCGTGAAGTTCTCTGGGTCCCTCTCCTTCTAGGTCCAGATTCACTTCAGCAGCACCACAGAATGTGGGCTGTGGTCCCCGCTCTCAGGGAGTTACACCAAGGTAGAGATATCTGCTCCTGAGCTTTGTCTCTAGCCTGGTGCCTGGCCTGGCTCAGAGGCCAGAGTGATCTGTCCTGGGAATGAATGACCAAATGCAGGCAGAGGCTCTGTGAGGTGAGGGGAGGCCGTGTGGAGAGGCAAGAGCATTCACACCAGAGTGGTCAGAGTGATAACGCAGGACAGTGAGATTAGAGCAGGGCCAGGGGAGGCTCCTGACGCCACTTGGAGCATAGGGAAGATTCCTTGAGTGGTTTCTCCTGAGGGAAGGGCTGCAGAAAGAGATGCTCTGTGGAAAGGAGCACTTCAGGCAGAAGGGACTTTGGTGACACAGCTCAGGGCTAGAGTACTTGTCCTAGGAGAGAAAAGGAAGGGTGGTAGGAAGGAGAGCCCAATAGACAGAAGTAGCAGAGGTCCTGAGAAGTGAGGTTGTGGGTGTTGTTGGCAGAAGCTGCCAAGTGCGCAAAGGCTCAGCGTCCGGCCAGAGCTCAAGAGAACAGCGGCAGGACCAAGCTTTCAATGTGGCCGTGGCCCTCTCCGTCCCTCACACTTGCCCAGCCTGAACCCATCTTACTGACCGCTGTTCCCAGGCCTCTCCCCAGGACCAGGGAGGCACAGAGGCCCCAGGCCCTTGTGCTGTGTGGATTAAGCGCAGCCCCTGTCACTAACTGATGAGTGGGTGGTTTTTCTAAGCTATTCTCTGGGCCAGTGGCTATGGAAACATTAGGGAACTAAAATGGTCCTTGTCCCCCTGTGGCTGACAGGCTACAGTAAAGTTCAGGTAACTAAAACCTAAAAGTAAAAAGCATGGCAAAGGGCTAGGAAGGTGAGGCATGGGGTCATGGGGCCCCTGGGGTTACCTCAGACAAGTCTCTCTGAGAAAGTGGAAGGAGAGGCCTGGAGGGAGGAGAGAAGCCATGGTGAGAGCTTCGTGATGGCCAGCACTTAGCTAGTGGCCCTGTCAGGCAGGTAGGACAGGGAGGGAGAGGCCTGATGTGGTATATTTGCCAATTTTCTTGGTGTAAATCTTCCTGCCACAGCTACCAGCACAGCAGTGTGGCAGCTGGGCTACAACTTACTGAAAGTGGACAAATGATGGTGGCTTAGACTAGGAAGGCAGTGGTGGAGGAGGGGAGAAGTGACTGGGTTTCTAACTTGCTTTGAAGGTGAGCATCACCTCAGGATCTCCTCATGGGTTGAAAGTGGGGCACAAGGGAGAGCTGGAGGGGGACCCATGCCGGCGCCCAACTCCTGGTCCTGCCTGGCCGAGGCCTGGTAGCCTTTCAGCCACAGGCAAGCTGCAGACAAGCCTACTGCAGCCTATCAAGGCTTCAGTGGGGTGTGATAGATTTGTGACCCCTCCCCCCCAAGCCATCCAGGGGAAAGTGGAGGAGGCAGCTGTTCTGAGGGTCTGGAGTGGGAGGGAGCACTCAGGGTGCAGGGTGTTTCATAAGCAGCTCAGCAGGCTTACTGGGAAGGTCCAGCAGGGCCTCAGGGAGAGGGCGCCGGTGCGCTCTCAGGGCGACAAGGGCCATGGCCATGGTCCGCAACACCCACAACAGGTCTGGCTGGGTGTGCTAGGATGGTGAAGGCCTGGTCCTCTTGGCTCCTCTGGCTTTCAGGAAATGGTGATGCTGGAGATTGAGGTCATGAACCAGCTCAACCACCGCAACCTGATCCAGCTCTACGCAGCCATCGAGACCTCCACTGAGATCGTCCTGTTCATGGAGTAGTGAGTGCCCAGGGTGGGGTGGGGACAGGGCGGGTGCCCTCAGCCCAGCGTGGCCTGAAGAGGGCTCTGTGCACGCAGCATTGAGGGCGGTGAGCTCTTCGAGAGGATCGTGGATGAGGACTACCAGCTGACCGAGGTGGACACCATGGTGTTTGTCAGGCAGATCTGTGATGGGATCCTCTTCATGCACAAGATGAGGGTTCTTCACTTGGACCTGAAGGTACCGGGCTCCAGCCTGCAGCAGGGTCAGCGTGGGCACCAGCCCCTCTCCATTTCCATCCTTCTCCTTCATCCTCCTTCCAGTTGTACACTCAAAGGGTTTATTGAGTAGCTACTAATTGCCAAAAGCAGAGAGAGATAGATAGGGTGGGGGTGTGGTCCCAGCTCTCATGTTGCTCCTAGCCTAGTACTTAGGATTTATGGGGTCTGTTACCATCCTGTGAGCCCCAGCCTCAGTGCCCACAAGCAGGAATGCCCGTTGCCAAAGCTAACAGTTGTACACTGAATGCCTGCTAGGTGCCAGGCAGCGTGCCAAGTGATGGCGATCGGAAGACAGCTTGAAGAAATACCCTCCCAGCTTACCAGTTGTGCTTTACCTGGGGTGGCAGTGATGCTTAGTGAAGGAGCTTTTATATCCCTTCGACCAGCTCAGCACCATGTACAGGGCTGGCCAGAGACAGGAAGTTGGATTCTCAGGCTGCCCAGAGCCAAGGGCGTGGGGTGGAGTAGGCAGCGGGGTGCTGAGTCTGCCCTTCCCTTGTGGCTGTACTGCTGGTGGGGAGTGAGCAGCACGGCTGGAGGGGGAACATGCTGTGTTGGCATCACCCTCAGGTTGGCACCACCCGCAGGTTGGCACCACCCACAGGTTGAGTGGTGCTTTTGTTCATTCACTTGCTGGAAGGCAATACCCAGTTGTAAGCAAGGTCATCTCTAGCATGGCACAGATGTATGTGTGTTTGCTCTTTTATTGATTTGAGCCCAGGATCTTCACACAGTCCTTTTAGTTTTATTCTTTATTTTTATTTATTTTTCATTGTGTGTGGGGGGATATCAGGTGCCAGTGTTTGTGTTATTTATGTATGTATGTATGTATGTATGTATGTGTGTGTGTGTGTGTGTGTGTATGTATGTATGTTATGGCCGGCTCAGGCTGCCCTGGTGGTGGGGCTGGCACAGCATGTGGAGCTGGGGATCAAACCGCGGTCCCTGCAGTTGCCTAAGCTTGCCTAAGCAGGTGCTTTAGACAGCTGAGCCATCTCACTGGCCCCTTATTCTTTTTTTTTTTTTAAGTTTATTTTATTTTCTTCAACCACATTACATATTTGTTTGTGTTTCAGCTGGCTCAGCCTTCCCTGGGGGATGGGGGGCGGCGCAGCACGCGGGGCCTGGGATCGAGCCGCGGTCTCTGCGTGGTGGCCTAAACTTCCTGACGCACGCACTTTAGACTGCTAAGCCATCTCACCAGCCCCTGGCCCCCTATTCTTTATTTTAAGACAGGGTCTTAAAAGCTGCTAAGTTTTCCAGGCTTGACTCAAATATATAATCCTCCTGCATCAGCCTCCAAGATTGCTGGGATTGCAGATGTGCACCATTAATTATACCAGACTTCAGCAGAGGATTTTACCATAGGGATTAGGAGGTCCCTACCCCAGGGAGCCTGTAGGTTATTGGAGGAGCAGACATTTGTAGATAGTGTTACAAACCATCCAAAGTGTTTGTGAAAAAGTCCTTGAGGAGGGGGCACACAGGTGGCAGTGGAGGAGGGCGCAGGGCTGGCGTGTTGGGGCCTGGCACAGGGAAAGGCATGCTGTGGCTGCATTTGGCACCGTCTGGGTTGGCTTGGTGTTGGTGCTGCTCTGAGCAGGTGTGTGAGGTTCTCTGCAGAGGCGGGCACAGCCTTCATGTATGGGCGCCATGGGCACCTTCCTTGCTAGTGGGGCAGGAGAGGGCTTTCAGCAGGGCCAAACTGGGGCATAAGCACTGGGGTGGGGAAAAGAGGCCAGTGTGATTTGTTAGTGCTTATTGGGGGGCTTTCAGGGACCCCTGAGTCCCTGAGGCAGAAACAGCCCTGGCCGGAGCTGGGGGGCAGCTTGGGCCATCTGAGTCGCATTTGCCATGAGATTCAGTTGCTCAGGTTGGGAGCAGGTCCCTGATTAAAGAACAGTATAGGGCCGGCGAGATAGCTCAGCGGACTAAGCACCTGCTTTGGCAAGAGCAAGGACCAGGGTTTGATCCCAGGTCTCACATGCCACGCCCGGCTCCACTCATGAGCCAGTGAAGGAGTCCGGGTGTGGTAGTATGGTAGTACACAGCTGTCACCCCAGTGCTGGGGAGGCTGAAAACAGAAGGATCACTACAAGTCCACGCTTCATAGTGAGACCCTGCACCAAACACATAAAATGTAAAAAAAAAAAGAAAGAAAAAGAAAAAGCAGTGTTCCAGAAGATGCTCCACCTTCAGCTGCTGCATCCTAAAATGTGTTTTTTTTCAGGAGAGAAATAAGGTTGTCACCACAGATGTGTTTCATAGTCAAGAAAGTTGGGTGCACCCAGCCCAAAGGTCATTCCCAGCTGCCTTGGCTGCAGGGCACCCGAGGACCTGGTGTGTGGGCCGAGGATCTCCCTAAGAAGGTTTGGGTGGCTGTGTCTCTCAGCTGTTGCCACTATGGGGCCTTTTTTCATTTTCCTGTTCAGTGGGACGTGAGCTGTGAAAGTCACTTGCGTACTGCCGAGTGCCTGTCAGCCCTGAAAGGCTTTGGGAAGCCTGCAGAGCCCAGATAGCAGAATGGCATGGCAGGATGGGGTAGCCAAGACCCTGGGGAGACAGGGGACCTTGGTCCTGTGTCACTCTATCGGATGTGGCCTGTGGGCCAGAGCATCCCAGTCTCCAGGAGGCCAGCTTGGTGTGAAGTCTGCCTTGGAGCCCTTCTTAGCTGTAAGATTCGCCTTCTGCCACTTGGGCCAGGCCTGTGTGCTCATGTTCTAGGATGAGATATGGGGTCCTTGGTGACTTTGTTCACACACTCACCGAGGCCCTGCTGAGCAGCTAGTGGGCGCTTTGTTAGCATCCAGGTAGGGCTCACAGAGGCGGCAGCAGCTGGCGGGCCCTGCACTGGAGGGTGCCCAGGAGGTCACGTGTGCCGCACTTTACCCTGCAGAGGGTGCCAAGAGGCCTGGTTGGCTTGCTGCAGTGGCCCACAGTTCTGGCTCAAATCTGTCATGCAGTGGGGGTGAGTGGGAGCTGTCTCTCAGTGTAAATTGAGCTTTAGCTCAAGGTAACAGCATCTGCCTCACAGGATTGTGTGGTGTATGCCGTCAGCATTCAGTGATGGTGTATACCTAGAGCCTCAGCTACTCAGGAGGCCGAGGCAGGAGAACCGTGGGAGCCCAGGGGTTAGAGGCCATAGGCAGCATTGTAACAGCCCATCTTGAAAGAAGAAGAAGAGGAAGAGGAAGAGGAGGAGGAAGAAGGGGAAGAGGAAGAGGGAAGAGGGAAGAGAAGGAGGAGAAATAAGTAGGTGCCCAGAGCCCAGGGTCTGACACTGTGTGTCGCTGTGTGTACCAGGAGCAGCGCAGCTCAACTTCAAGGGCTTCTTGCAGCACTGAGCAACGTTTTCTGCTGTGGTCTGCAGTGCTCTAGACCCGGGCCCCTCCTGCGTACCACTCTTCTGCAGACTTCAGTGTCCCCAGCCCAGCACTTCTAGGCCTTGGTCTTGCATGGCCTTAAATAGAGGGACCCACCCCACTCCCGGGCCCACCAAGTGGTCCTGAGTTTTGCGTCCAATGCTTGTCTGTTGGGGCCATGGTGTCCCTGCTGGATGGAGAGCAGGTGGGCTGAAGTGTCTGTCACCCTGGGCCTCTGCCTCAGGGAGCTGGGCCTAGCGTGGACCTGGCAGGGAGGCAGGGTGAGCTGGGTCAGAGGCCAACCCAGGCCACTCCCTGTCTCCTCAGCCAGAGAACATCCTGTGTGTCAACACCACGGGACACTTGGTGAAGATCATTGACTTTGGCCTGGCGCGGAGGTACCACCTGGTGGGTGGGAAGAGAAGGGCCTGGGGAGAGGAGAGGGTGCCAGGAGTAGGCTGGGGGCACTGAGCTCTGGATGTCACCCCAGGTATAACCCCAACGAGAAGCTGAAGGTGAATTTTGGGACCCCGGAGTTCCTGTCTCCTGAGGTGGTGAATTACGACCAGATCTCCGATAAGACTGACATGTGGAGTCTGGGAGTCATCACCTACATGCTGTGAGCCCCATGGGAAGGTGTTTCTGGCTTAGTTGGGCCACAAGGGGGCAGTGGAGGCTAAGACCGCCTTGGGGTCTGGTGAGGTGGCCCCACCTCCCTCATCCCCCAGGACTTGCTGGGGATTGGGACTGCTAGGGACAACCAGAAAAGGGGACTCTGTACCATTTTATAGACAGAAAAACTAACATACCCTAAAGCACAGCATCCAACTCAAGGCTCTAGATAGCAGATTTGGGGTGAACCAGGGTGGGAACAGGGGGCAGTGGACAATTTTTGTGCCTGGGCCACATGCGTTACACTCTTCATTTCTTATCTTCACCATAATCCTGTGGGTGATTATGCCCATTTTACAGATGAGAAGAGTGAGGTTCAGAAAGGGGGCTTGACTTGCCCAAAGTCACCCAGCCAGATTCAGACTGAGGTCTGTTCCACTTAGGAAGTGTGTGGTGTGTTGTTTCCTAGCCTCTGCCCCCCACCTCCAGCTCAGCATCTTTGGTCTCATCTCCCTGCCCCTTCCCCTCAGGCTGAGTGGCCTCTCACCCTTCCTGGGAGATGATGACACTGAGACCCTAAACAACGTCCTGTCTTCCAACTGGTACTTTGATGAGGAGACCTTCGAGGCAGTATCAGACGAGGCCAAGGACTTCGTCTCCAAGCTCATCATCAAGGACCAGGGGTGAGGCTCACCTGGCACCTGGATTCTGTGTGTGCAAGCTCACTGTGTGAGCGTGTAAGCGCCCTGCACACGTGCCCTCGACGTGGGAACCAGGTCTGGAGGCTACTGCCCTGGCATCTCCGTTATGGATGTACTGCCCTTCTCCGCAGGGCCCGAATGAGTGCTGCTCAATGCCTGGACCACCCCTGGCTCAACAACCTGGCCGAGAAAGCCAAGCGCTGTAACCGCCGCCTTAAGTCCCAGATCCTGCTTAAGAGATACCTCATGAAGAGGCGCTGGAAGGTACTGCTGGCCAGGTGGGAGGGTGGGCTGTGGGCAGAAGAGCCCTGGAGCCGCACCCCAGGCCCAGCAGCCTTGTCTGGCACCAGGAGTTCTGTTGCTCAGCTGGGCCCTCTGGAAAACAGGGCCGGCTTTTGTTTCTCTGCCCTTGCTGGGCTCTTTCCACCTGCCCCTCCTTTCTGGGCAGGAACACCTCCCTGGGTGAGGCTGGGGCTTGGGCTTGGGGAAATAGCTCTGCTCCCATCATAGGCTTCTCTTCCTTCATTTTTTACATATTTATTGAGCAGCTACTACTTCTAGGCAGTAGGGCACAGCAGTGGATAAAAAAGCTAGCATTAAGGTCTCTGCTCTTACCTGGTGGGAATTAACATGGAGCTGTAGAAAAGAGAAAACGAGTCAACCGGGTGCGCCACCTCATCCTAGTTCAACAGAAGAAAAAACCGAGGCTAGGGGTGGAAGGAGCTTTAAAGGCTGCTCAGAAAGCCAGGGGCCGGGCTGGAACGAGCGCTCGGTCTCTCAGAGCGAGGCTCTGCCCGGGGCTTGTCCTGTTTCTCAAGAGAGCGCAGAGCGGGAAGTCGGGGGAGGTGGCTGAGAGGGAGCGAAGAGCAGAGATGGGAGGTGTGGGTGAGCCCCGTGGCGACAGGGTCCTCCTGGCAAAGGGAGCCCGGTGGCCAAGTTGAGGGGCACGTCAGAGGCCAGGATGGCTGGGGTGGAGTGAGCAACGGGCAGGAATGAGGCCAGAGAGGGGCAGGCGCCGGGTGTGGAGGATTTGCCCGCCAAGTGAGGCGAGCTTTTGAGCAGAGCGTCCCGCTCGGGCTGATTTACCAGGTGAAACGAGGAAAAAGTTCCGGTAACGTGAGGTGTTGTGGCGCCCCCTATGGCCAGTTTAAGTAGTGCAACCCTGTCCTCTGAAGGGGACATTAAGGACACCCAGCTGTCCTATGCTTTCACCCCTGTGCCAGCGCTGAATAGGATTCCTTCTTCCTCCCCCCCGCCCCAGAAAAACTTCATTGCTGTCAGTGCTGCCAACCGTTTCAAGAAGATCACCAGCTCAGGGGCCCTAATGACTCTGGGGGTCTGAGGTTCCGAGGCCTAGACGCAGCTGCAGAGTGGCTGGGCTGAGGCCACACAGCCCGAAGGCCAGAGCAGGCAGCCCAGGTCCCTGGGACGGGCTGGCTGAGACAAGGCTGCGTCAGGCCCAGAGGCTCGGGGCTCCCAGGCCCCCACGCAGCGACACTTCCCCAGCGCCAGCTGCCTCGCCTGGAGTGTGGCCCGGATTCATCCTGCTAACTAATGCCTCCCAGACAGGGCTGGGGCCCAGCAGCCGCACCCCAGCCTCCTCGGGCCTTGAAACCGCTCTCTGGCTCCTTCCCTAGTTCCCCCTTTGCACGCTGCCCTGGTGGCCCTGTTTGCCCCACCTGGGGCATCTTCAACCTGGATTTGCTCCTGGCTGGGGTGCGGTAGCTGGGGGTCCCACACATGGGGCTTCCCAGGTTGTGGACAGAAGACTTCTGGCGGGGCAGAAAGACACCCAGCTGCTGGGGGAGACAGAGCAGGCTTTGTGAAGGAGGACCTCTGTGCCCCGCGCCTCCACTCCCAACAGATAAGGCACCATCTGGCGGCCCGCCCCCGCCCACCTTCATTGTGACCACCAACACACAGGAACTGTGGGAGAGCGAGGCGCCCAGCTTGGGCCTGGTGGAAAGGGTCAAGAGGCCTGCGGGACATGGGAGACCACCCCCGAGCTCGCCCGTGGGTCAGGCCTGCCAGACCCAGCCTCTGGGCCTATCCCCAGCCTAGATGACTGGGTCAGCAGGCCAGGAGGAGTGTGCAGTCCCTGGGCAGCCCCAACCTGCTGTCAGCTTGTGCCCTGTAAATAAATGTAAAGGTCAGCCATGGCCTCCTTCCCTCTGCGCGAGCCCCCGTGTGAGCTCACAAGCTGCGTGCTGGGCACCTTAGTGCCTCTGTCTGTGGGCACTGAGCCTCGGAGCCGGGCTGCCTGCGCATGGTCTAGGTGAGCCTGTGGTGCGCGTGCTGCAGTGGTTGTTTGTCATTGCAAGCTCTACAAGGTTCACCATCACTGTTCTAGGCAAACGGCTTCCCTGATTTGTGCCTCGGTTTCCTCACCTGTTTGAGGAGGTCAGACTGTGGATGGGGTGCTGACTATTGGCCAGGCTGTAGTTAAGGACTTATATAAAATACCAGTTCATCCCTCCTCACAGCTGGATTACAAGATGTTGTTTATTTCCACTTCATAGAGGGGAACTGAGGTAGGAGGCAAGGTGGAATCAGGGTTCCTGGGTTGGGTGGAGGCAAAACCCTGGGAGGTTCTGACGAGCACCAGTGTTCTTGTCCTGCTCAACAGAAGAGGAAACTGAGGCTCAGAGCTGGGAGGAGCTTGAAGGCACCTCAGTGAGTCAAGGACCAGTGCTGGGAAGAGCTCTTTGTTTCTTAGAGCGAGGCTCTGCCAGAGTTGCCCTGCTTCTCACCAGAGCATGGAGCAGGAGCAGGAGCAGGAGCAGGAGGCAGGGTGCTCAGGGGGACATAAGAGGGGAATGGGGCTGTGCTCTGCTGTCCCCTCTCTGGCTGAAGCCTGCCCCACTCAGCCAGCCTCACAGGGTCAGGATTCCATTTCTGAGCTAGCGGAGTCCTGGAGCAGTGAGCCTGGCTGGCTCTGAGGACGGCAGAGCCAGAAGGGGCTCTAGCCTGCCTGGGATACAGAGCTGCTTGCAGGAGCGGTGAAGACAATGGTTAACACCCTGGGATCCCTGGGTGCTGGATCACCTTGGGGGCTTGAAATGGCTAGGACGGAGCGTTGTGCCCATTTGTCAGATGGGCCCCCCAGCCTCATGGACGTTTAGTCTGTGGCTCAGGATCACAGGTTAGTAGTGGCAACCGGGCTCCGAGCCTCTACTCTTAGCCACTGCACTGTCTGCTTCTGGAGAAGCCCTGATGAGCCTAGGTCAGAGCCCTCGTCTGCCCTTTCTATCACTGTCCTGTCTGCTACCTGCCTGGCTTTGTCTCTGCAGATAGGTGCGGGGTCCCACCGAGGCAGGTGTCATAGGGTTGGGAGTGGGGGCCTTGGGAATCTGAGCCTGGCTTTTGCAGTCAGGAGCTTGGCGGTCCCAAATCTTGGTTTGGGCTCTTGGAGGTGGTATGCTCATGGGCAGGGCCCCTGAGGTCCTGATCACCCGCCTGCCTGCCTGCCTGTACCTGCCAGCTGGGCCAGGCCTGTGGTTTCCTCTGAGCAGCCTCCCTGGCCCCCACCCAGACTGAGCCTTGGCCACACAACAGGCTGATGAGGGATGAGTCACCTCGAGGGGGAGGGGAGGAAATAAGATCTGGCCAGAGCAGAGATCCAAAGCCTGACACTCGATGGGGAAATCGAGGTTAAAACAGGGAAGCCCTCTCACCAAACACTGCAGCAATTGCGACTAGAACCCAGGGCTATGGACTCCTAGCACAAACCTTAGTTTCCTTCTCTACACGTAAAAGTGGTGGCCTGAGCTCTTCTCCCCTCTGCCACATTGTGGCAGTTGAGATGGGACATGGCCTCATTTCCAGTGTTTCACAGGTGAGGAAACAGATTCAAAGGGAAAATGACCTGCCCAAGGCCACACAGAAAAGTATCACGTCCTGGGCAAAAATGTGCCCAGAACCGTGGAGCAGGGCGATGCTTTCTAGGCACCGTCTCCCTGCAGGAGCATGTCTTAGCTCTTTTTAATTAATCAGATGCCTGTTTGGGGCTTCCCCTGTCCGATAAGCAGAGGACATAGATCTGAAACTATGGATGGGAATATGGATTTCAGAGAGGTTTGTTTCTCACCAGGGGCTACAGAGCTCACGCAGCAGAGCTGGGGCCGGTGTAGGGCTGGCTCTGCCTCTCTGGGGCCTTGGGCCTGGCCCTGTGCAATCCAGCCTCCCATCCTGGGCAGCTACAGGCAGAAAGATTGTTCCCCCTAGGGCTGTTCTGGTGGAGAGAGGGAGCTCATGCTGGTTTGAGGTGGGGAAAGGCCTAGGGCTAAGGCGGTGTGCTTTCCTGCCCCTTGTATGGTTTGCCTGCCCAGCAGGGTATGGATGGACCCTTCTGTGGTCTGTCCCAAGGCCCCTGCTGAGTCCTCCCTACAAGGTGGCTATGCCTCCCTGGTCTGGGCTACCAGCTTCTCCTGGTCCTGTGGGCTGAGAAGGGTTAACACCCTTGGTGGGACAGCTCCTCCCAGCTGGGCCCAACCCAGCAAGCTCTCCTCCAAGACCGTTTCCTGTCTCTGGGCCCTGGCCAGGCCCACAGTGACCACCCCCAAGGGTCTGGAAGCCACTGGGGCCACATCTGGTTTGGATTACGCCAGGGCTGGTGACGTTGCCTTTTCCTGTCTGGGTCTAGTGGCCTCAAATTCCACCGGCCACCTTGGACCTAACAAGACAGTGGTGGGAAAAGATTCCACCAATGATGGGGCCACCCCAGGGTGGGAAGCAGCCCGGGTTACCCTGGGAATGTGCCCACCTGGCCCAAGCACTGAGCTAGGCAGATCCCCACGCACCTGCTCTGCCTGTCCTCAGTGGGGAGGGCCCACAGGGCACCAGCACCAATCCTGAGGGTTCCCGGGCCCTGATTCAGTCCATTTCTGCCCTACAAGTGGGTGCACTAAGCAGCATAACATCCCAAGAAACTAAGGCATAGAGACACATTCATGGACTTCTAGCCAGTGAATAATGATGTCAGGACACAAGGCTGGCAGTGCCACTCCATGCCCAGCAAGTCCCTGCTCTGGGCCCAGCCCTGAGTGACCGGCCAGAGAGGAGTCACCCTTGACCTCAAGGAGCTCCTGGCCTCTGGGATCCCACTGGGAGAGTGGCAGTGGGGGAAGCTGAAATGCAGGAAGCCGGTGACCAGGAAGGAGGCGTGGAGCTTCTCTCTCCTCCTCGCCAGTGGGAACAACACCCAAGGTGAATGCAAATACTGTGCAGGCCCTTTCCTGTTACGAGGAGAGAAGGGCATGACAGGCCCAGAAGAGAGTGTTCCGTGGGGCTTCTGGGCAAGATGGAGCAGGAACAATCTCCGGAGAGGGCCAGGAGCTGACTCGAGGCAACAGGAAGCCACAGAAGGGTGTAGCACAAAGGAGCAATGTGGCTGTGTCCATACTGTGGAGCCATCCCTGAAGCCACACATGCCAGTGGAGGGCCAGGGGAGACTGGGTCACATCTGTCTGGGAGGCTGTGGGAAGCTGGCACTAGAGGGGGAACCCTGGAGCTCACATACCTCTAATCAGAGGGGCTGGTAACAGAGAACAGACTGGGGTTCAAACTTACTCATTGGTCTTCCCCAGACCTCAGCTTCCCTTCCACAAAGGGCATGAAGCTGTGTCATCTTCTATAAGTCAGCGCAAATGCTCCACGAGAGGAGTAGACCCAGGTGAAGGCTGTAAGCCTGTTGGTTCCAGCAATTTCTTGAGTCCCTGACCCACTGTGCTGGGTGCTGGAGACAAGCAGTGGGTAGACCAAATCCCAGCACCACGCTGTGTCCTCTGGTGGGGGAACCAGACACTGTAGAGCAGTGATAAAATGAGAACATGTGGGCTGGAGGAGACGCAATGTGGGGGGTCACGAAGCTGTCCCAAGGATGTGGGAGCAGTGGCTCCAGGGTGTGAAGGGGAAGGCTGCTAGGACAGTGGCAGAAGGGACAGTGCAGGGCCTGTGTGGACCGAGGAGGAATCCTTTCCCATAGGAACTGGCCCAGTGCTGGGTGAGACAGGAGTGCCCAGGGGGTGCCCTAAGATTTAATCTATGGTGAGTGGTTGGCTGGGTGAGTGCGACTCCAGGGATCATACGACTCGCACACCTTCCCCGGGTTCTGCTGTGCGCTTGTCATCAGGCCGGAGAGGTTGGCCAAGTCCTCGGGCCCTGAATGTGTACACCAGTGTCATCCGCTGCAGCAGGAAGGATGCAGGCAGGGGCATTGGGGGAATCTAACCAGATCTGGGCTGCGGCGGCAGCGGCTTCTCTGAGGGGGTGGTGCTGACTGGCTCCAGGTGCCGGCCTGCAGGAAGGAGCACTCCAGGCAGGGGAGCAGTCAGGCCAGTGGTCCTGGCTTGCAAAAGGGCCTCCTGCAGCTGCTGCCTTCAGAAAACAGGAGTCCCGGCCTCTCTCCTCTTGCACCAAGTGAGCAGGCCGCCTGGGCTTTCTGGCTGACCGTGTGACCGCATGGGCCCCTGGCCTGCGTTTAGCCGTGGAACCACTTCCTCCTGTTCTGCCGCTGCCTCCCTGAGTCACCATCCTGTTCCCAGCCAGGAGGGAACAAGGTATTCTGGACCTCCAGGATGTAGTGTTTGCCATGTGTGGAAGAAGGGGCAGAGAGGACTGGACAGAGGGCATGTGACCCTCCAGGGAGGCTCTTTTTATTCCAGTTTGATTCTTGTTGAACAACTTGTACACATAGTGTGCAGGATAGGATTTCAAGCCTACCAGTCCTGGTAGAATCATTATCACCATTTTACAGATGAGGAAACAGGCTCAGAGAGGTGAACACACTGGCTCCAGGTCACACAGCAAGGAAGCAGAGAAGCCGGAAACTGAGTCTCTTACCTTCTCTGTATCTTAGTCCTTCCTCCCCCTGCCTCTGCAGCAGAGAGACACCACCTTGGCAAGGGATAGGCTGGGTTGAGACCGATGTGCCTAGGACCCACATACCTATTTATTCCACTTAACAAGCACTGATACTGTACTTGTTCCACTCTGCAAATATTAACTCGTGTAATCGTCCCAACCCTGTGGGAGTAGGACTGTGAGTGTTCCCATTTATAGGTGAGGAAAACATGGAAGGGAAATAACTCGCCCAGAGTCGCACGGCTAGGAAGCAGGGGCTGGGATGTGACTCAGGCAACAGGTGGTAGGAGAGTGGGAGTCTAATCTGTATAGGGAAGTGGTGGGGATAGGGATGTTTGGGCTGTGGCCCAGGTGCCTGGGCTCA
>PVKN010009706.1:0-23432 GCA_004027915.1 Capromys pilorides
ACACACACACACACACACACACACATCCTATACTACTGCACAAGCATTTCCTTAAAGGGAATCGTAACTATATATGACAAACACTCTCTACACACTAAATTTCATGTATCCTTTGAGCTAATAAAATAAAGTCTTCAGAGAATTAACTATCTCAGAATTGAGGATTATTGTTTTATCAATCTCTTCATGTTTCAAAAATACAAGAAATGCATTCATAACAGTTTCTTTAAAATATCCTCATGTGAATTATAGTCTAGAAAAATCTCAAAATACTTCACCTCTTCTGAGGAATTGCCCACACAGAAATATGTTCGTTAAGTGACCGTGTTCTTAGGCTGCACCAAAATCAACAGGGAAGTGTGGAGGAAAAGTCCATTTCTAGTTCCTCCTGGATTCTAATTCTTAGGACACAGGCTGCTACAGTGAGCACTGGTGTGTGGCTCTTGGGAAGGGTTTTATTTTTAATTGAAAAGCTATGAGTTTATAAACAACATCCAATACAAGAACATTCCAAGGCAAAATGCATGACCAGAGCAACTCTCTCATCTGTTTCCTTCCATATCCACGTCATCAAATAAAAACACACCAAAAGTATCTTCCCATGCAATAATAATCTGTGAAATACAATGACTGGCCTTGTCACACTTTATGATTTTAAGGCATTATGCATTGAGCCTCATAATAAGATCATCACATCAAATTTTATTATAACTCCTTTCAAAAAGTCTGTTTATTTTCTACACAAAGAATATAAGATAGATAACGGAGAAGCTTCTGATCTTATAAAATGGCCTTTTTCCAAAGACCAAGATGTTCATCTTACCTATGGACCCACACTGGTAGAAGCTGTATAAAACAAAATATCTGGCTATATGTCAACATTAAGTTCTCAAAGGACTTGAGGAACTCATACAGTTTCTACAGGCCAAATTGAGTTCAAACACTCCTCAGCTGTGCATATATGCAAGTCAGTCATTCAGCAAGTGTCTAAAAGTTGACAAATCACTTTTATCAACTCTAAATTCACCTACCCTAGCTCACTACCTTTCAAGACCAAGGACACTGGGGAAAGAGATCTACAGAGACACCCAGACTCTCCACTGCCCTAAAGTGACGGCCACCTTGGATTCAAGCAGTGGCTCACACGGCAAAGAACACTGCTCAAGCCACAAATATCCCATTGCAGAAAACAGTAAGAAGGCAGGTACTTCCATGACATGTTCTTTCTCCTTCAGTACTGGGGACTGAACCCAAGCCCTTCTCAGAGAGCTACATCTCCAATCTTGATTTTATTTTGAGACAAGAGTCTGGCTATGTAGCTAAACTGCTATTATGGGCTAGAACTCACAAATGTCCTGTAGCAGCCTCCTAGACTATGGGAGTATGGGAGTATGCCACCATCCCTAGTTTTGATTTTTATTCTAAAGTTGTTTACTCTCTTAACAGAAAAAGGTCAAGGGTTATTATCAATATGCAGACAAAAGTTATGCAACTAGATTTATTAAGTATTCTAAATCCACACTGGCTAGTCAGCGAGTCACAGCACTTGGCAAACACAGACCACTTAGTCAATTCATTAGGGTTTAGGGCAACAAGAGCACGATTTCATACTTGTTACTGTTCAGTAGGATTGCTTCTGCATAAATACTAACACTCTGACTTACAACTTCATGTACATTATAAGTCACGCTCTACTAGAAAGTGTTCCTTTTTTTTTCTTGGTACTGGGGATCAGGTTCAGGACCGTGTGTTTGACTGGCAGGCACGTATGCCACTGAGCCATCCCCCCAGCCTATAAAGAGATCCTCTTAACATAAATAAAAGTTATACTTAAATGATGATATAACAGAGTGTGGGTTCTAACCCAACAACTTCCTAGCTATCTGGTTAGAGGGAACATAATATGTATTTCAAATGCCTCATGGCAATAACAGAATAAAAAGTTATTGAGTTTAATCTAAGAATTACAACATACTGAGATTTTAAGGAAGTTTTCAAAGAACAGGGATATGTCGAAGAGATACACAAAAAAAGAGATACGGAAGTGCCTTGAAGAGTTGATGTTAGCCAGCTCTAAGCATCTTTTGTGTGTCTAATGACAGTAACTAATGGTAAGAGTCAGTGAATAAATGCAGTGCATATCTAAATAAAAGAATAGCTAGGTCAACAGGGCAGAAGGCGAAGCTCTTCCCCCAAGCACAATTATAACTAATAACTGCAAAAAACCATGTGGTAAAAAAATAGCAGTGTATGCTAAAAGCGGTGAGTAATGTTTGGTGAGGAAGTATTCCCCAATAAAAATATCCAATAAATTACTGGGGGTAGGGGTCAAATAGCTCAGCAGATATTGCAAGTACAAGCAGGTACAGAGGCCAGGAGTTCAATCCCTAGGCCTGCCATGCCAGCCCCACCCCCGGGGCAAGCTGAGATGGCAACTGAGACTGGGCGTGGTGGCCCACTCTTGTAATCCCACCTCTTGGGAGGCTGTAAACAGGTAGATCACTACACATCTGATCTACTAATGAGACCTTGAACAACTGTAGACACTTCCCTAAAACTCCAAAACAAAACAACAACAAAAAAATTACTAGAGAGGAAAAACCGGAAGCTTTACAATGGATAACACAGTGAGCAGCATCCTGACCAAGTCAAAGTAAACTTGAGCAACACGTAGCCAAACCAAAGTGCTCCTGACACAACGCACTGACAAAGATACTGCACCCTGCCAGCCACACTCCTGAGCAAATCTCAGACAGGCCCTGACCCAGAGGCAGTCTAGCTGGACACAGCAATTCATGTGTGTAACCTCAGCACGCAGAGGCCCAGGCAGGAGGATCCCTGAATTCAAGGCAAGTCTGGTAATACAGTGAGTTCACAGCCATGCGGAGCTACATAGGGAGAACCCATCTCAAAGCATCAAAAATTAAAATTAAACCAAATAAATAATAAGTGGACAGTCTACAAAACAACTGGCCTATATACCTTGAAAAATACACACTAGCTGGGCACAGTGGCGCACACCTGTAATTCCACCTAATTACAATGTAAATTAGTGTATCCACATACATGTTTACCTTAGCACATTAATATTTAAGATTTGGAGTGGTCTTAAGAATGCAATGTCACAGGTCAAGAAAAAAAAAGATCAACAGGAATTTCCACCCAGTCATGGCAGTGGCCACTGTAGCGCCAGTATGCTGGAACAACTTAGCAAGAAACTGAAAGACTTTAAAGGGTCAAAGCCACAGTTTCACTGTGAAGGCCTTGAGTTCAATCCCTAGTACTGCCAAAGGCAAAAAAGAAAAAGGGAACTTACAATTATGTAAAAACAAAAGCGCACAGGATACCCATCAATCACCAGGCTTATTCAATTAAAGCTGAGACCCACCGCTCTCCAAGCGTTAAAAAGAGAGACCAAAAAAAGAAACAACTGTATCTTATTTAAGGCAGAGACACTCCACGTAAAAAAGCAGAGTTAAAATATGGAAGAGGAAAAGACTACATAAAAATGAAGTTCTCTACAGGGGCCGGGGAGACAGCCCTGCGGGTCTAAGCACCTGCCTGACAAGCTTAAGGACTCAGGTTCGATCCCGGGCACCACATGCCATGTGGGCCCTGGAAACGCAGGCACACGTAGCACTCACTGAGACCAGCGGTGGTGTGTGCCTGTAATCTCAGGGCTGGAGAAGCAGAGACAGCAGGATCACTGCAAATCCAAGCTGCAAAGCAAGACCTTGTACCAAATAAATAAAGATTTTAGAAAACATAGCACAGGATGTAGGATTCAGCTCAGTGAGGCAGCTCATGCCTGGCAAGCATGAGGTGCTAAGTTCAATTCCCAGAACACCTCCCCCACCATCCCCCACACTAATACAAACTTCAGAGCTGGGGGTTAATATATTAATTTATAAGTGACATTTGTCAGTAAAATTTTTGTGTCACTGGGGATTGAACACGGAGCTTTGTGAATGTCTTGTAAGGGCTCTACCTCTTAATTACATATATTCCTAACTTTGAAACAAACTTTATTTTTAAATAGGGTCTTGCTAAGTTTATCACACTAGCCTCAAACTTGCAATCCTTCTGCTTCAGCCTCCGAAGTAGCTGGGACTACAGGCTTGTGTGCCACCATGAGTACTTAAAACATTAAAGAGAGAAAAATGTAGAGAACACAATGGGCATTTGCAAAAATAATGAAACCACTAATAAATACTAATTATGTTGAAGCTTAACAGCAATAAAAAATAAATTAAGAGAATGTTTGACCTATCAATTTAATAATGATTTAAAAAAGAAAAACAATCATAAAAAAAACAATACTTGGCATTTTTGTTTACTAAATCATTGCTAATAATCACCTCCTAATGGGCCAGCCTGATATTTCAGAGGACTAAAGTGCCTGCTTTAGCAGAGTGCAGTGGCCAGGGTTCGATCCCTTGCCTGCCATGCCAGTCCCGCTCCTGGGGCACACTAGATGGCAACTGAGACTGTACATGGTGGTGCATGCCTGTAATCCCAGCGCTTGAGAGGCTGTAAACAGGGGAATCACCACAAGTCCAATCTACATAGTGAGACTCTGTAGGCCCTGCCCTAAATACAGAAGGAAAAAAAAAAACCATCCCCCAGCTCTTCCACTGCACTGCCAGTTCCTCTCCCTCTAAGAGGGGCTCTGGCCTGTCCATTGCGCCTTCTGTTCCCCAGCTCCTCCCGTCATCATGATCTCTTCAATGTTCACAGAAGAACCTGGTAGTGATCCCCACTGGTAGTGATCGCCAGGACAGCTTGAGGACTTCACAACTGCACAGTTTCAACGCACACTTCCTTAGGTGACCTAGCACCTATGTGTTCATTATTCTTTCGTCACTAAGTTCAGTGCTGCCGGTACCGTCCAGCAGGAAGATCAGTAAGATTCTCCTCAAAGGTCAGGCAGTAAACAATGCGGAATTCACAGGCAATCATTTTTTTTTTTCTATCACAACTTCCAATTTAGAGCAAAAGCACCATAGAAAAATGAAATGAATTAGAAGAGCATAATTGTATTCCAATAAACTTTATTTATGGACAGTTATATTAGAATCCCATATAGTTTTCATGTCATAAAATACTTTTGATAATTTTTCCAACCATTTAAAAATGACAGATGTAGTGGCACACGCCTATAGTACCAACAGTAGGAGGCTGGGGCAGGAGGACTGCCATGAGTTCAAGGCCAGCCTGAGCCACATAGCAAGACCCTGTCTATAAAAATAAAATGAAATAAAAATGGCAATGTCCTTTTTAGTTCACAGGGGCACAAAAAACAGGTGGCAAATCAAATCTGGCCTAGGAGCCATGACTGGCCGACACCTGTTAATGTCACTTTCTTCCCAAACCAAACAGGCTCATAAACACTCCTTCCAGTTACTGTCTCCGGTGCTTACTCTGGAATGCGTGAGACATGATTTGTCTGCCTGATATCTAATGCGTTCATTAGACATTGGGAACTCCACCAAATGCTTACCACTATCTCTGCAACAGCCTTCACAAGAACCTACGAGGGGCTGGGGGTACAGCTCAGCGGCAGAGCCCTTGCTTAACATAGGTTCTGCGTTTGATGCCAAGAGAAAAAACAGTGTTCCACAAGGTGAGTTTTTATTATGCTCGCTTCACAAAGAAAGGAATCCAAAGTTGATCTTAACACCTTGGTAACGCAACCTGACACAAGTCTGCTCATATCTGGATTTCCTATTTTCCCACTGCCAGTAGTACACCTGCGGTAAGTCCTGTACACCACTTCAGAAGTATTCCCACAATCTCTACCCTCATGTTTCCTTCACCACACATTATACTCCCTGAGGTACCCATCCCTTGGCACACCATCAAGTCTCCACTTATAAATTCTTTGTTCACTACAATGCCATTAGTAAGTTCCTTCCTAGAAACCTTATCTAAGCAGACCCCTGGAATACTGATCAAGCTCCTCTACACTGCCCCTTCTTCCATAACAAAACACTGGATGCCTCAAACAACATATATGTATTTTCCCCCAGCCTGGCAACCAGGAGTCCAGAACTGACATATCAGCAGGCTCAGTTTTTCTGGTGGGGCTTTCCTTCCTAGCTTGAAGAGGGCCACCTTTCCCAGTGACCTTACATGACCTGCTCTGTACACTTGCACATGACAACAAGAGGAGGGAGCTCTAATGTTTCTTTATGTAAAGACACTAATGCCACTGAGTCAGCGGGTCAACTTTAGGACCCAATTTAAATCTACTTCTGTAGAGCCCTGTCTCAGGCAGACTCCATGGCATAGCCCCTGTACTGCCGGGATGTAAGAGGCTGATGTCGTAAGACCCTGTGTGGTTCGAGGTGAGCCAGAGCTGCATGAGCTGAAGGCCAGTCTAAACCACTCCAGAGTGAGACTTGTTACCAAAAACTCTAGACGTTCCTTGCTACACTAGAGATTTCAATGAATGAGTTGAGCTCAGGGGCACACAGCCATTCAATCCCTCACTATGCTTGTGTTGCTCTCAAACACCAAACTGTCCTTCACTGCCTCTCCAAAGTGCTCATTCTGTTTCCGATCCCTGGACCAAGGCCTCTACACAACAAGCTTCTACGGGTTCCTCACTTATTTATTCCAGCACTCAGCAGGATGCCACGTAACAGACCATTCAAGACCCCTGCTAATGAGCAGTTTAGTGTCCCTGGCATTTAAAATACGGCAAGGTCAAAAGACATTTCATTAAAGAGCAAAACAATTTCAATTTCAATTTTCTTAATGACAGCATGGGTGGGGAGCAGTGGCATAAAGGCAAGGCAAGAACTTCACAGGGTTCAAAACTTAGCAGAAATGAGTAAGGACTACAATGGCCAGACAGGCTAAGCCTGGGACCCCAAAAGAATCTCATGTAAGAGTAGACACACAGCAACAGTGTGAATGATATTGTTTAAATTCGGGAACAAAGAAAAATGTAGTAGAGATGCTAGAGCTCCTAGTGTAGGTCGAACAGTGATATTCCAGAATCTCTGGGCTAGCAAGTGAAACTGTCGTTACAGGCAGTTCACAGGCAGATGTGAATATACACAAGCACAGCAGGAGAAAAGCTCCACAGATTTTCTTCTGAATTAGCCACAGGATATTAGATCACAGCAGATTGTCACAGAGATGCAAGTATTTTCAACAGTTTTATAAATAAGCTTAAGAAGTATCTAAAAGCTGGTAAAATGCCTAAGAAATTTATAAAATTTGTTTTTAGAAACTCCATATAGGTATATTTTCTAAGTCACTTCACTGGCCTATAAACGCAGCCAGCATAAAGCGGCAGAGCTCTTTTTGGCATCTTCTTTGTTGAATTACAGTGGCAACAGCAAATAAAATGAGATGGAGTCAAGCAGTCCCATTACAATATTGACAACTGAGGCCTCATTGTACAACTTAAAAAAAAAAAAAAAAACCATTTGCAGCCACAAAAGCAACAACATCATCCATACACATTTTCCTGTGTATATAAAACCAAACAAAATACAACATTTTGGCTGTATTTTTAGAAACAAATTCTAAAAGTATCGCACTTTAAGCCTGTCATTCGCAGGACAAAACTGTTCATTCAGAGTTACATGGCCAGAACCCGCGGCTGCTGCACGCTAGATGACTTCACTACATCACAGAGCTATAAAAGGTTACTGCTTGCTGAGATAAAATGCTTTCTTTTAATCTGCTGTTGGTAAAACAAGAAGTTTCTCCTAAGGCTGCCGATGAAACTGGTTTTTCAAAAAGTGACTAAGTATTTGGTCTAAGACGATGACAGTACTTTCATATTTACATACAAGAGGATACAAGCAGCAAATGGGCAATAACTGTGAACAGTTAAATAGGAACAACCTGATAAACGCAAGGGCGAGGCCTGGCCTGTAGATCAAAAGGAGCCTCCATGTTTTCCCTAGAAGGCAAGTGCGGGACGGTAAGGGCTGCCCAAGCTGCGGGCACGAGCTTCTGGAAACTCCCAGGGCAGCAGTCTGCTGCCCTGACCCACCCGGGACTACACAAGAAGAGAAGGGATTCTGTCTCCTGCATCCGTTTCAGCTCATGGGCACTGTTCAGCAGATGGTGCTGAGGAGCCGCAGCGGGAGGAAGGCCGGGAAGGCTTTGCTCTCTGCTCTGGCGCCTGCTAGGCAGGCTTCCCCGGCAGCACCCGACAGCCTGGGGCTTCCCTTACCTGAAGCCCTGGCACAGCATCCCTCCTGAGCAGCCTTCCTTAGCACCAAAAGGTGAATTTACAAAAATCCCATCAACAACTTCTCTGCAGTTTCTGGAGCTACAGACGCCCACTCTTCAACAAGATCTGGCCAGGCTGGCTGCTTGCTTGGGCACTCATTCACAGCCCTAAGATAGCAGCTGTGCCTCTTAATCAGTGTCTTATATGTTAGAACTGTGCTTACTTTCTACTAAGTTCCTGTTATAGTAATTCTTTAAACATTACTACATGATTTCTGTTCTTAATTTGACACAGGGTAAGAGAATTCTTATAAGAACAACAATTAGGCGACTGGGAATAGGAACAGCAACAAATGCTGCTCGGTGGCCAGTCAAAGCATGCAAAACTACCTGGACTTTACTTACTTGCCTTGTTCTCTCACACCAACACTCCACACAGTTCCTTTACCTTAAATATGGGGATGGCGGGGGTTGAGCTTCTTGGCAAAGTTTAAGCACCATCACCAGCTTTCCCGTGTTAAGAAAGCTACAAGGAAGCTACTCTCATTCTGATCTCAGAGACGAGGTGCCCTGTGTACCTAGAGCAGCAGTAGCTGCCTGTCCTTCAACTCCTCCCTGGCAACCAGCCTAGGGTCACAGCGTAAGCAGGGGATGCCAAGGCGGTGCTACTGAAATCAGCGGGAGTGCAGCTCAGTAACAGAAGCACTTCTGGTGCCCTTGTTAACAGACATAGAAAAGGGCAAAATAAAACCATTAACAAGCTCCTTAAATTTCACTTAAGCATGAAAAGAAAGCAAAACATAAAACTCTACAGAGGAATAAAGGGACAGGACAACAGCAAAGCTAAATTCTTGAAACAAATGCTACAGATGAATAGTAAAAGCTACCTTTTTGACATTTCAAGTTGAAAGAGGAAAGGATTTCCAAAAAATCCATCAATTAATCAATCACTGCAGCAATTAAACAATCCATCACTGTAGCAAAATAATCCAACCCCAGGGATGTAAGAACATAAAGGGCAAACCCAATATATAAGCACACAACAGAAGTTCAATAAATTTGTTACAATCAACTATTTACAGAGAAACAACTTGGAATAAAGCAACAACAATAAATCACACTGAACACACCACACACGCTGCCGCAGCACTACAGCCTACCATGAGCATCCATGAGAATGTGAACCGCCAGAAGGACAGTCTTCTGGGGGTTTTACTTGACCATGACCTAGGTAGTAAAGTTTTACATTTCTGAGGAACAAAAGATACTTGTTTTTTGGGACAGGGTCTCACTATGTGGCTCAGGCTGGCCTCAAACTTGTGGTGCTCCATCCCCTTGCTTCAGCCCCACATGCTAGGAGTACACGTGTGCTCTGCATGCCTGGCTTTAAAAAAAAAAAAAAACTTGTAAAGATAGCAATCTTTAGTAATTTGTGTTATCCAATGACACTACTGCATTGTCCTTTACCAAAACAGCTGGTGAGCCTGAGAGTGCAATGCATCTGTATGTACCCACAGTACGCTCTCATCCGTCTTTTTTCCTAGAGACAGGAATGAGCTCCTACAACTTCTTCAAATGTAACACTTTCTCCCAAACTGGAAAGACTGGAACAAATTTATAAAAATCACTTCCCATATGGCTGCTAGAAAAGCAACTTAAATAGCAGTTGATTCTGTCCTGGCCTTTCCTGAATATACTGCCTCAGAGTTTTAAGCCAGGTACATATTTCTCCTGATTTACTAATCTGAAATCATCTTCAGCACAAATTTTCCAATGCACCCATTCAGTTTCTAGATCAATTTCCTGGGAACAGAGCTCCCACCATGGCGTCAGCCTTGCTGTATCAGCAACCAACACCTGGGGCCAGCAAGATAGCTCAGCAGTCTAAACCGCCTGCTTAGACAAGCTTAGACAACCACAGGGACCGAAGTTCGATCCCCGACACCACATGCTGCGTCAGTCCCACCCCCAGAGCAGGCTGAGCCAGCCATAACATACATACATGCATACGTGTAAAGTTTAAGAAACCAACACTTTCCATGCGGCCCCTCCCCTCTGAAACAAGCGGTTTCCTCACTGCGCTCACCGGCCTCTTCCTCACTGTCCCTAATGACTTCAAGATGACTGTGATGAACTTCAAGCTTTTACTTGTAGTTCTCCCACCATACGAGCATTCTACGCACATGCCACTCGTTTCCCTGACGAATCAAATGATCACAACATACTTGCCTGTATTAGTTTTCTCTGACTTAACAAATTACAGCAAACTTAATGACTTAAACACAGTTTATTATCTTACATTCCAGAGATCAGATGTCTCATGCTGGGCTCACATAGTCTAAGATCAGCGCCGGCTGGAAGGTTCCTTTCCAGAAGCTCAAGCAAAGACTCTGTTCACTCGCACTGCAGTCCAGGCCTCTGCCAGGCTCCCAGCCTGTCTCCATCTTCAGAGCCAGGAATATAGGGAACGAAGCCTCCTCACCGCTACTTCTCTGGTACTAACAACCGTGCCATTCCCTTCTATGTTAAGGACCTTTGTGATTACAACGGGCTCATTAGGATAAACCAAAATAATCTTATCTCATAGTAAGCTGATTAACAACTGATTTCATCTGGGACCCCAACTCCCTATGGCCATAGAAAGCCATATTTTTACAGGCTCAGGGATTGGAACACAGGCCTCTTGAGTAGGAGACATCATTACCAGCCCTATCACCTGAACTTTATTCACCACTACTCTTCTGTGGACCACTACTCCATAGGGAGTCAAGCAGGATCTGTCTTAAGTGTGTACACTTACAGGCCAAATGCCCCTCCCTCTGCCAGTCCTCATCAGGATACAGGCAAAGAATTAAAACTATTGTAAAGAGCATCAGCAGAAAAGACAAGTTCTTCCTTCTTTGATGAAAACTGTAATGTATTCTCTCTCATACATGATGCATGTCAATATTCCTAAAATAGCATTAAGGGCTGGGGAGATAGCTCAGTAGAATAAGTGCTTGCCTGGCAAGCGCAGGGTCCTGCGTTCAATCGCCAGTACCACAAAAAAAAAAAAAAAAAAAAAAAAAAAAAAAAAAAGAATAGCTAAGATAGCACAAAGTCTTCTAACTAAAAAGCTAAAGACTAAACGATACAAGAACTTCACAAAAATCTGAAGCAATTTTATCTATGCATCAACTTGAAGCACTGCAACAAATAAAACCACTTACCATATTGGCATGGTAATCCGTGCTACACAATCTTTCTTTTTTTTTTTTTCCTAGTTTATTTAAGAAAAACAGCATGTCCTGGAGTAGTTCGATGGAGGAGAAAGAAAAAAAAAAAATTTCTAAAACACTATTATGAGGACTTGCGCCTAAATGTGGATCCAAGCATAATACTATTTAAAGTACAGTCCTGCTCTTTTTTTTTCTTTTTTTTTTTTTTGTACCAGGAATTGAACTCAGACCTTGCACTTGTGAGGCAGGCACTGTACTGCTGGGCTATATTGCAGGCCCTCCTGCTTGATTCTTGAGCTTTCAGGATACTGGAAAGCTACACACATTCTTTCTGAGCGCTCAACAGAAATTCCTTTATTTAAAAGATATCATTTGGACAGAAGATCCCAAGTGGAAATGCTCATCAATGTCTAAGCAGTAGACTCCAAACTGTCAAACTTCAATGTAGTCACATCCAGGCTAGCCTAAATTGAGAACACCCTCTCCTGCATGGAAGTCCTTTTCATAATGGGAAGATAGGTAGCCAACGAAAAGATTAACAGATTTAGGAAGAGGGCCTGTGTTAGCAATCCTTCACACGAAAATGTGTTAAAAGAAACATTCGGGTAAGCGGGCACACAGGGAGGACTGCCGCAAGTTTGAGGTCTGTCCGGGCTATCCTTGGTTCAAGGCCAGCCTCAACTACAAAAAGAAACAGTGCCTCAAAATATCAAAAACAAAACAAAAATATTATAAGAAAACAAACACTGACTATGGAGTTTTAAGAAAAAAGTCCTAGAATCATAAACAGTAAGGTCTGAATTCAGTCTTTATGTTACTAGACAACCTTACTACCGATCTATCTCGTCAAAAATCAAATGAATATCCACATTCAAATTTAAAAATCTAGCACTACTGAAAATAAAAGGAGTTAATGTCACGGATAACTGAAAAATACTTCTTCAAATTCCAATGATGAAAACCAGTGTGTGACCTCAGGCCGCAATCCTACAGAGCACCAGCACAATCCCTCTATCTCTTCATTCACAGCCACTGGGAGGAACGTCAGCACCAACAGGATGCTGGCCGCACCTCGAGGACCACTGGGGGGGTGTACATACTCCCAGTGCAGCTCTGCCTCACTTTCATGGTCACTGGAGCCGCTTCTCATCTCCTTCCTGTGTGACCAGGGTGACTCCCATCCCCCACTGTTCTTCATACACAAGTATCTTAGGGGCGCTGTGACACAATCTACCCCTGCAAGCACCTGCTTCCTCATGCGAGGCTTTTCAACTTCGCCCACTTACTGTCTGCAGTATGGTAAGCAATGAAAGCAGTACTGGCTACACTCCACAGAGATATGCACAGTGCTGTTGGGCAGGCTTGGCCTCTATTTCAATGGATGCTGCTACAGAGTGAGTGAGTTCCCTCACTGTCTGCCAAGAAACTCCTAATTGCTGAAAAGTAGCACATGCTGCACAGCACAACGGTGCCACAAGCTTTACTTTTGCCCTTTGCTGGATATGGCTCCTGGAGACTGAGCCCCAACCTTGGCGATGAAGTTTACCCCTAACCCTCCCCCCTTTTCTTGAGACAGGGTCTTGCTATGTTGCCCAGCTAGGGCTCAATTTTGGAATCCTACCTCGCCCTCCCAGAGGGCTGGGATTACAGAATGTGTCACCATGCCTAGCTTTTGGCCTTATTATTATCATTAATTCAGCACTTACTGCAAAGAAAACTTTGGAGTGTTTTCAGTACACTAACTCATTTGGAGGGGACAGGAAAGGGATTACATAAGACTGTGCAACTATAAGAAATCAAAACTGGGATTCAGTCCTATGGTTTAATCTCACACCAAATTCTGTCTTTAAATGCTGTAGATCACAAAGCCCAATATCATCACCAGCATTTTACAGAAAAGAAAGCAGATTCAGAAAAAATGGAGTCCTTAAGAGTCTCGGTTCACACACCTATAAAGTGGAACTGAAAACACTCACCTCCTCTTTGGCAAGATGGAAAGGCTCACGAAAACATAGAACTATGACAGCACCAAAGACATCAGGGCCTCAACGATAGGAGACACATTCATAAAAATACAGCAGCTTCCTGATTTCATTATCTTGTAATTTTTCCCCCGACTGCATCTCCTGCATCACAGCCGTCCCCATGTGCAGGGGCGCAGGTATGTGCAGACACACTCAGGCCTAGGTGAGCTGCATCCAACAAGCACTGCCTGGAGGGTCCTGGTGATAACAGGGTTCCTTGGAAAACACTCAAGCTTACGACTCCCCGTGAATATTGAGATAATTCAGCTATTGTAGTTCGAGGTCATTTCCCTCCCTCTCCTTTAGTGAGACCAATTTCATGAAAAATTGTATCAGAAATTTATATAAATCATCGTAGATGATTTATATAAATCATCTTAAGTGTTTCTATTTCTAATTTCTTTCATTCATTAAAAAAAAGTCAGATTGTTCCATATGCAAGAAAAGATCAATCCAATTAAGATCACTTAATGTTGAAAGTAATTTTTCCAGGGTGGGATTTATAACACACATTAAACCTTTCTTTTGGGTTTTTTGGGGGAAAGGGGGAGTTTCCACATAGCACAGGATGGCCTTGAACTCACCATGCTCCTGCTTCAGCCTGCCCAAGTGCTAGAATTACAGGTGTGGCCCGGGTTTAGCGGTGTGTGTTGGAGAGTGGTTTGTGCAGCTCTAGAGATCAAACCCCCGGTCTCACCTGCAAGCTGGGCAAGCGCTCTACCACTGCTCTACCACACTCTCAGGCACTACAGGGCTTTACTTAAAACTGAATTACCTAAGTGCTCCAACATTTTACTCTCATATTTAAGTATGAAGACTGACCAGAATTTTACAATCTAATCAAGGAACAGTGAGAATTGGTAGCACAATAACTGACAGGAATTACAAGGATACAGTAGCCATCCTTTAAGTATTGTGAATCAGGCTTTTGTCTTTGTTTTTTGGGGTTTTTTTGTTGTTGTTTTGATATGTATTTTTGTTGTTGTTTTTGTTTTTGTTGTTTGTTTTGGTGGGACCAGGGTTCAAACTCACAACCTTGCACTTGCCAGGCAGGCACTTGTGCCACGGAGCTATCTCCCCAGCCCCAATATGTAGCATTTTTAAATACTTCCTTCTACTAAACGTAAGGCTACAAAGACACAACTACAAAGATTTGATGGCACACACCACCTAAGAGCTCTGCACTGCGCATGAACAAGCAGCAACACGAGTACTGACTGGTCCTCTAACCTAGTGTGGCCCCCACAAGCAACAGCTACACCACCAAGTAGTGGTCATGCCTGCCGAGAATGTCCTGACATGTCAGCCCAGGCCTTGGCAACCTCAGCTAGCAACACCACTTCCTAGCACACACAATTCCAGTCAGAGAAACCTCAAACACTGAACACAAGCACCACTAAGCTACATTCCAGCTTTATTAAATTCTGAAATGGGGTTTTCATTTCATTGCCTAAGCTGGCCTCAAACTTGCATCCTTCTGCCTCAGCTTCCCAAAAAGCTGGGATTCCATGTGTGCAGCACCATGCCTGGCATCTTCTACACTTCTCCAAGGAACTTAACTAGCACATATGGGACAACTTAAAAGTTGGGTTTTCAAGTTGCTAATTTCATTAACACAAACATATCTCAAGATTAAAGGGCAACCAGCCCAGGACAGTGACACTCCTGATAATGTCTCTTCCTTCCTCTGTATTTCCTGGTGTTCTTGAATGAATTTCTACTGCTGTTTTACATGGGAAGGGCAAAGTCAAATAAGTGACTTTTTATTTATTATCCTTACGTAACATATAAGAGATCAAGAGAGGATCATGGGAGATCAGAAATCAGCACGAATGAGTGCCTGTTTAAAAACAAATTTGAAAAGCCATATGGGCCAAACCTGGGCAGCATGCACATATCACCACAGAAAATAAAAAAGACATAACCACCAAACATATAAAAGTTCATTATTTTTTTGGCCAGTCAGACAGCTCAATGGACCAAAGTGCCTGCTTAGGCAGAGCACAGGGATCAACCAGGATGCAGTCCCCAGCACCACAAGTCATGTCATAGCGGGGTGCACTGAGACAGCAACTGAGACTGGGTGTGGTGTTGCACACCTGTAATTCCAGCGCTTTGGAGGCTTAAAACAGGACGATCATTACAAGTCTGATCTGTTTCCTGAGACCTTATACACCCTGTTCTAAATACATAAAAAAAAGCTCATTTTTAATGACAATTAGTAAATAATCTCCTACAACTAGACAAGCATGTAACTCAGGAAATCTTAAATGACTTGCTAAATGTAAACTGACAGGTGAGTACAGAAGCTGTCTTATTATACTTTACATAATAATACTCCGTATTTATAAAACCTTTGGTCTGACGAAACCAGCGAACATCCGTCACTTACTTTTGTCACACCATCACTGTCTTCCCTTATTTATTCAGCAGGATTCTGACTTTCATTGTTCTTACCACTTCTTATCCCCCAAGACTCTGACCGGCACCCTGAGACACATGAATGTGTGCTCTTGTTTATCCATGAAAGCCTAAAAGGACCACACTGAACTTTTTAAAAGCCGTCAACCCTGAAGTCACAAGGAGCAGACAAGGCTGGGAAGGCTTGCTGAGTCAGCTCAACTCCATGTGCTGTGGCACTTTAAACTTCACCTATGAAAACACAGCAACAGCGTAACAAAAATAATTAATGACCACATAGAATAAACTGTACTGCAGACCTTGGCATTTTCTTCTAGAGAACACTCAAGGAAATTAGCTCATCTTCTCAACAGGTTTCTCATGTTAAATATACTGAAATCAGCTGAACTGGTCATTTGTCTGTTACCCTAACAAAATACCTGACACAGACTAATTCCGTAAAGAAATGAGGCACAGTGGACTCAGTTTGGGAGATTCAGTCGCACGGCACCAGCTCAGCGCTAGTGAGGGCCCTGCTGGCTGCACCACCTCCCAACAACCATATCCTCAAACAGGAAATCAGGGTTGAATGGGGCCAGGCTTCGGCCTGTGAAGAACCAACGTTTTTAAGAACCACTAAGATGTTACTTAAGAACTATCTCACCACGCTTCAAGGCCATGTACCCAACTGACCCAAGGACCCCCACGGAATCCTGCCTTTAAAAGTCCCATCCCCTTAGGGCCAGCCAGATAGTTCAGCAAACTAAAGCACTTGAGAGGCTGAAAACAGGAGGGCCACTACAAGTCCAATCTGTGTTGTGGGATCCTGTAGACCCTGTATGAAATACATTTTTAAAAAGTCCCATCCCCTTTGATACTACCATAATGGCAAGATTCCAAAACACAGACCCTTGAGGGACAAACAACATCCAAACTGACACAGACCGTAGCTTCAGATGCCTATTTAAAGATACAGAAGATCATTTCTACATACATAACTGCTACATACATGCAGGATTAGTCCCTGCAGTGAACAATTTGTCCTGGAAGCTGCACCAGTCACCACTATCATCTTCACTTTCCCAATTCAGCCATCAACTGCAGATTCTCCCAGGTATCTGTGCATGGCTCCGCATGTCCCTGCTCACTTCTCCCTTGCTATGGCTCATGTCTGGCTGTGCCCCCAGCGCTCACGTAGCCATGGAGGGCAGACTTCTCGAAGGTGGCTGGATCGGGAGTGTGTAGTGCTGGGACTAAAGATGCGGTGTGTCGTTAGGGCTGGGGATGGAGCAAGGCAGAATGGTGCCTGCAGGCAAGCACAAGCCCCTGAGTTCAATTTCTGGTACCAAAAAATGAGGCATGATTAGTAAATCAGTCCACTGATTAGTCTGATACAACTCTGGCAAGGATCAAGGCTGTGCGGGCTATGCACAGCCCAGGGCCAGCAGCTTGCATGCAACATAAGGGACAGGGAGAGTCCCCTCTTTGTCCCTTGTTGCCTTTGGGCACCATGAACTGTGCTCTGCGGTGGCCTCTAACAACCCCTCCTGCCTGGGAGCCAGCTCTCTATGGACTGAAACTTCTACAAACTGAGCCTAATATACCTTCCTCCTTTAACTTAAGGCGCCAGGTACTTTATCTCAGCAGTGAAGAAAGTTACCAAGACATCCACTGACTATCAACCTGAAAAGGAACCAAGAACCATTTGGGGGACTCAGAAAACCATCCTCCACAGGATGCTGCTTTGTCACACTGAGCACCTTGACTGAGGACACAGGAAGAATCTCTGAAGAAAAGCCTCTATGTTCACCATCTTTCTTTCTGCTGCTGGTCCTTTTTTTCCCAAGGTAGGTCACAAAAACTAGAATTCCTCCTCCCTAAGGCAGATACAGAAACTGGAGTAGCCATACAACCCTGGATATTTTACTCTCACTTCCCCAGCACTCCGTGTTAAGAGCTGGTCATAAATTCCCAAATGCACCTTGCCGACAGACCACATGATTGTTATTGCAGAGGAGTCCTGTCCCCCACCAGGAAAGCAGGTGACACGCAGAGGCCACCAAGGATCTGCACAGGCTTTCCCAGGCTTCCCACCTGCTACATTAGATTAGATCTTCTTGCTTCTACGCTCTACTCTACTCTCGGTCTGCAGCCTTTCTTTTTTTTTAATGTATTTGGTACAGGGTCTCACTATGCAGCTCAGACACACAGTGATCCTTCTGTTTTCAGCCTCCCCGGCACTGGGATTACAGGCATGTGCCACCATGCCCAGTTTCTTAATCTGTACCTTTATGAGTTAGGTAACATCTTTTTCAACTCCATTTCAACTTCCAAAACTTATTTTCCCCTGAATGAAAGGATTATGTACTCTTTTCTCTTTTTCTTCAAGATGCTGTACCAGTAACTGCAACAGTGAAAATGGGATGCAACCTAAAAGTCCACTGGGAGGGAGCATGATTAAATAAACATCTACCGTTAAAGCTGTACAGCACACTTTGAGGCTGTTGTTGTTTTGCTTTGTTTTGTCTTTGTCTTTTTGATACAGCGCCCTGCTATGCAGTTCAGGCTGGCCTTCAGCTTACTTTGTAGCCCAGGCTGGTCTCAAACTCACAATCCTCCAGTGAGGCTGTATTATATAATCCCCTACGAATCCATTTAAATACAGAACAAAAATTACATGATTTTTCATTTCTGTGAGATAACAAAATGACAATTTCAACAAATTTATTCAGGAATATTTTAAGCACTCAATATACAATGCAATGTTACAATCAGCATCTAGTCTTTTTTGAGTACTTCTTGCATTAGCCTTTGTTTGAAAAACTCACTTTCCACCATCAGCTGCTCTTGCACTTTTTTCTGCAGGTGGTATGACTTCAATTAAATACCTACCACTAGTGACGACGAAGGATGCCTTGGCCGGCACTCTGCTACCCCGTGTTTTCCAGTTACATGGCCTACTAGACCTAGTCTACATTGTAAATGACTTTCCGGACTCTCTTGTTTTGAGTAAAAAACAACTACATTCATATCGCTTGGTCCAGAAGATGCTTCAATATTCTACAATACTAGTTTTTTCCTCTATTTTTGATAATAGGACAGCCTGCTAGATCTTGGTCAACTCTGCCAATATCACCCATAGAATTACTACAATCACTAACCACCACTGGAAGTATTAAGCTTTCATGTCTTCTTTCAAGTGCCATCATTCCTGTGTAATACATGACCATAAGCAGACACCTTCTTTGTCTCCCCATTTCATAAGGGACATCTCCTCTCTGATTTGCTAGCATTTCTCCTTTTCTCAATTTTTCCTTTTATAGTTCTTTTGGCACTTCCTGCTTATTCGGTCTCAAATGTGTTCTTTTTTTATTGTAAAAGTATCACTGAGTTCTGGAGAACCAAAATATTCTATCTACTGTCTTTGCAATAAGTTTTTATAGAGTACATAATCAGAGTTTATTTTCACATATAAGAGAAACACAAATTAGTAAAATAGGCATTAGATTTTCCAAAGGAGGGGGAAAAAAAAAAAAAGTCAAATATCAAAGGCAAGGGCCAGCCAGACAGCTTTGAGATTAAAGCTTACGCAGATGCAGGAGCTGGGGTTTGATCCCCAGCCTGCCATGCCAGCCCCACCCCCAGGTGTGCTGAAACGCTGTGGTAGCACTCGCCTGTAAGCCCAGCTGTTGGGAGGCTGAAAACAGGAGGAGTCCAACCTGTGTAGTGAGACCCTGTAGACCCTGTACTAATTACATTTTTTAAAAAAGGTCAAAATATCAAAGGCAGGGGCAGAAACACAGCTCAGTAGCTAAGTGGCTGCCTGGCATGTTCAAAGTCTCGAGTTCAATTTCCGGCATAGAATAAAAATAAAAAATAAAAAAAAAGGCAGATACGATATTTTTCTTTATTTTTTGAAGACAGAGTCTCACTGTGTAGTTCAAATGGGCTTTGGGTTCACTATGTAGCCCAGACTAGCCTCAAATTCACACCATTGCTCCTGCCTCAGCCTGAAGTGCTGGGGTTAAGGCATATGGTACCATGCTTGGCAAATACGATGCTGCAAATAAGAAAATGTACAAAAACTAGTCGATCTGAAACAGACATATGTGTGTGTGTGTGTGTGTGTGTGTGTGTCCTGCAAACGAGAACTGACTCGCCCGCTGGCCCCCGCCACGGGACTCGGGGGGTAGTGTGCCAACAAAGCGCTGTCCAGTGACGCCGGGGTAGGCTGCAGAAAGCATAGAGTACTACACCCCATCCCTACCTAGGTGAAAAGAAAACGAAACTGGGTCCCATTTATGTGGTATATGAAAACAAAGTTCGTTTTCTACCATTCCAGAGGTGAGTGGCAGCCTGCGGCACGGCACGTGAGAGGCTGGGAGTGGCGCTCAAGCGCACACAGGTTCTTCCGCCCTGGAGCGCGGCTGCTCGTGGTTCACTTCCGCACAGGCACTGCGTGTGTGTCCGACTCCTTCCTCCCGTCTCTTCCTTCTCCTCCTCCCCTCCTGTCAGTCCTTTTAAGCCCGCTTTCCTATTATTTATCCTTAATTTGCTCTTTATTTACACTCTGGGTTTCTCGTGGAACAGAAACATGGACGCTTGTGCGTCTGGTGTGCTTCATGTACCATGACAGTCTCCAGGCGCATGCGCGTTCCTATGCGCGACTCCAAGGTACCCTCTCGCAGCACAGCAGTACTCCCCCAGGCACAAACACATCTGCTCCATCTATTCATCTGTGGAAGGACACACGGGCTGCTTCCAAGATTTAGCTATTGGGCTGTGCCCTCTTAAAATGTGAACCACGTGACTGCACTATTTTTAAAATCAGTGAATCAACTCAAACTGGTGTAAAACCAAAACTAGTAACTGGGATTAGGCTTCATAAAGTTGAATGTACAATGACAAACTGGTTTAAGAACCAGCCCAACTCCATGATTATGCACTTTAAAATTCCAAAACGCCAGGAAAAAGTGGCAAACACCTGTCGTGCCAGATATTCAGGAGGCTGAGGCAGAGCACAGCCTGAGCCCAAGGGGCTTGGGGCTACCTGGCCACCATAGCAAAAGAAGTAAACGGCCAAGAAGAAAAAAAACTTCCCCATCACTTATCACCACCCTATCCCATGCTCACATTTCTTAATCGAGTTGTACTTTTAATAAAACAAAAGTTACTCATTCAGGAGCTGAACTTTAAGAATACAGTGAAGATCAGATGCAAAGACAGATGAAAAAGTAACACAAAGCCTTAAGTTCTGCACAACTATAGCTATGCAAGTTTGGAATTTCATGTGGGTTCCTGTCATTCACCAGCAAGCCCTCAGGTCCACAAAGACTCCCATTCTTCACCTGTGAGTGGGGATAGGACCACTTACCAACACAAAGGGCCAGAACCTAAGAAGAAGGAAGTCTTTCAGATGGCACGAAGACTCCGAAGACCAACTGGGCAGCCCAGGTCAGATGGCCTCTAGGTCTAGCACCCACTCTCTTACAACTGACCTAAAATGTAATCAAGAGGACGCACCATCCCCAATTTTTTTTTTCCTGAGAAAAGGAGAAAATACTCAAAGGTCACCTTCAGACCGTGAACCTGGATGACCAAGAACAGTTTAAAATCATAATATAAACAAGGAACCAGGAAAAGAATTACACGTACAAAGCTACTGATTCAACGTCAAGGAGAACAAAAGGCAAATCTGGTGAGCACAAAAAGAGAATGAGGCCAGGAAGGCTGCAGTGGGAGCCTGAGAGCAAATAAGGCTCCAGGAGGAGGCGGGAACTGAGGCCTTGGGTCTGGGTGGACTCACCAAAAGAAAAACACAGCTCTAAAACTGCAATGCGAAAGTGAACCTCAGGTAACAGCTGCAAGTAGGGAAATGGAAGAGGCTGGCTGCAGACGCCCAGAGGACGACCCAGCTGGGGAAGGCAGCGCGGAGCATCCCGCAGATCCGCCAGCGCTGACCAACCTCAGACTGAACACTGAACCGACTTGTGACAACACGACTCTGACAGAAGATTTCCCAGAGCAATGAAGAGTGCTACCTACTCCAACTCAACTCCAACAGGACACCTCAAAACACGATAGTTAGGATTAGGTACTTTCCTCAGTACCCACCGCACAGGTGACTCTATTGGTGCCTGCCTCCATCCACTCCAACAGCTGGCCCTCAGGTTCCCCACCTCTTCTCCCAGGTCCACTTCTCCTCCTGTGTTAACTGTTTCTCACTCCACAACTCTCTGGGAACAGGTCCTTCACAAAATTCCACAATACTTGTTATCTATACAAATTAATTCAACATCCAAGAAGGAATGTAATCCTCCCTTGCCCTAGGCATGTACTAAACTCTATGTTCTTTTCCTTGACCAAAACAAACAATTTTAAACTCGAGTTCATTCCTGGAACTTCTGATTTTGTATTATTCAAAGACCCAAACAGCTTATTTATTTTTGACTGTTCACACATATGTGTCCCAAAACGGATTTTCAGGTTAAGTTGAAAAAAAAAAAACCACAAAACTTTCTATTTCTTCCCACTAGCAAGAAGATTACACAATAATTTTCAAGAATACACGCATGGGAGCTGAGCAGACAGCTCAGGGGCACAAGTCCCTGCCTGGCAAGGGCAAGGTCCTGAGTTTGATCCCCGGTTCTGCCAAAAAAAAAAAAAAAAAAAACACACGCACGTATACTCACAGTTTTAGCTTCCCAGTCTGTGAAAGCTGAATCCTAACATACTTTTTATTCTGGGGAGGGGTGGTGAAGCATGGCATGCAGCTCAGGTTGACCTTGAGCTCACGCTATAGCCCAGGATGGCCTGTTCCTGCCTCAGCCTCTTGGGTGCTGAGATTACAGGCATGTGCCACCACACCACAGAGACCTGCCTAGGAATGAAACACTTCCACGTCACTAAACTGTAGAGCCGGCTACCATTCAACCTAAGCTGTCCGAGGGATAATCAGTGTGGCGGTCTCCTCTGTAATGTAACTGCCATCATCCTTAACTGCAAATAAAAGCTCAAACCTTCTACCACACATTCGTTTCTTCTCAAATATATATTACAATTGTATTTTATTAATTTCAGCATTTGCAATATTTTTTTAAACGACTCGGTTGCCACTAAAGGAAAACTAAAATGGATTAATATACCACATTAAAAATCTATTAAACTATTAATAGAAACTATTAAAAGACCAAAAAAGTTAACTAAGCAAATGTCACCCCCTTAAAAAATATTTAAGTTTCTCTTTGTATTCCACCGAATAGTTTTCAAAAGTTCAACTAGGTTCATAAGAATTCAGGAAGTGTGAGCACCATGTACCATTTGTGAGGAGAAGAGCAGCAGCGGGCGCTGCAAAAGATCCGAATCTTGCATGGCACGGAGAAGCACCTAATGCGACCCCCATCCTTGGATAACAGCGTGAGATCAAGCCGTTTCATACTGTAATAATACACTGCCAGAAACCTCAACTACAAAGCCACCCTGAGTCAAGTGAGGCAGCAGACACCTGTAATCACAGCTACTCAGGACGCTGAACCAGGAGAATCACAAGTTCAAGGCCAGCATGGGCAATTTAGGGAGACCCTCTCAAAAACAG
>PVKN010009707.1:0-23431 GCA_004027915.1 Capromys pilorides
CATATATTTTTTTCTTTTTACGATTATATAGTATGTAATTTTGATAATATTAAATGACATAACATCTTTATATAATAAAAATAGATATCAGGTTACATAGGTAATAGACTTGTTCTTACACTAGGGAGACTATACGATATTTACATATGTAGGTCTCATTTATTTCACTTATAAGTATATGTTCAATATCAACGTCCTCTTTAAAAACATTTTTCTCCAACGTCCATGGAACTCTAAGGAACCATTTTGTCATGCTTCCCCTGAGCCTTCGGTGATTTATTATACTTGAAATTTCAGGAATGCACCACAAAGAACTGACTAAAAAATATCCCATGGAGAACTCGTGTGCTAAGCTTCACCGTTCCCTGGCCCTCTGCTTGCAGCATGCTCCATTAGAGTAATAAGGCAGGGAAGACTTAACTCCTGGGAAGAATTCCTAGCACCTTTTCAAACTAGAATTCTGGCTACCTTGGATTTTGGATTTCTTCTTTTTTAGTATTTCAGGAAACTAGACAACTAGACACTGCAACTTTATTAGTATTGGTGACGTTTGTTTGGAGCAAATTCAGCTCCAAGAGCTGCACAGCTGAAAGCGGGGTGTGGGGAGGTCACCAATGGCCCCAGTTCCTTCCATGGTAGCAGCCTGGCCAAAGCATTCACTTGTTGGTGGAGTCTGTGCCAAGGTTCCATCGAGCATCAAACTGGCAGGTCGTGGGGCAGCTGGGGTACTGGCTGGCACTGGAGCAGGAGGCACAGCACCTCTCATCCATGGGCTCCACAGTCACAGGAAATGTGATTAGCAGGAAAGACCCTTCACTGCATCTGTCCAGAGCTCTCCGTGCAGCTGGCTTCCCTGAGAGCTCAACAGTGCCTTTCCCTGAGTGTCTTCCATGATCATCCACAATGATTACAGCCCTTTCCACCTCGCCAAACACAGAAAAGGCTTCTTTCAGTGGTTCTTAGGAAGGCTTCAGACTGTCAGAGATGCACTATGGCAGGCAAAGTGCATGCGCAGTTGTTTTCTGCGCAGAAGCATATTATCCAGCTCCACTTCGGCAATCTCTGCAAGGGTTCGTGTTTCCAAGCAAATAAATTCAAATTCTTTATTCTTATAAATGAGAAGTTTTCGTGCCTTCCCATATTTCTCAATTTCCTCATTTTCTTCTCAGTGGTATCATAGGCCCACAAAGAGCAGGCTATGTTGGGTAAATGTCTTCTCTCTGGGTTTCCTAAAATTCTTCTGGTCAATAGTCGAACCTTTATTTTGGCTACCGGCCTGCTGCTCATTGGCTGTTGCTGGCACTGCTGGTGGTGATGTTGATGCTCCCTGGGAGTATGGTTCTGCTTTTGTGCTCTGCATTTTTACACCTTCAGCTTGACTAAAGACAGCCAAGTGCCTCCCAGGCCTAACCTCATCTTCGCTGATACCAACCGTGCTTTCCTCTGAGTAACGGAGACCTTTAAAAGCATTTTTATTTGCTTTATGAGTCTTAGATAAAAAATGACAACTATTAGGGTGATTATTTTCTACTATCCAAAACTCTTATCATAGAATAATATCATAGATGTTCTTGAGCACTTATGAATTTTCATTATGAAGCTGCCCACAATTTTTCTCACAATGGTCCATTTCTAGAAATTTTTAGTTGAAAATTACTTCAATTTACTAATTTTTTTTTTCAGGACCAGAGGTTGAACTCAGAACCTTGCACTTGCCAGGCAGGCACTTGTGGCACTGAGCTATCTCCCCAGCCCCTTAGTTTACTAATTTGTATATACAAACAATGGAAAGATTTTGTTGAGTTTTGTCAGTCACACCTTTAAATTTTGAATTCATTTAGCTTATTTTTGTTATTATTGCAAGATTCATACACACACACACACACACACACACACACAATAAGTCTTAGTGAACCCAGCCATGCACGCCCCCCGGGAGAGTCCACAGGACCCTAGAGCCCTACCTTGGCCCTCTCTTTGATCGCTAAGTATCGCTCCTGCAGCTCCTGCAGCTCCAGCTGTGTGACGTAGTGCTCCGTCATGCTGGCTCCTTTGACTTCAATGGTCTCCAGCAGGCTACTGTGACTCAGCACCTCTTCATTTAATAGCTAGAGAACAGTTAAAAAATAAATATATAACAGTTATCCAGTTGCTATCATACTAATGATACTGCTAAAATTAAGATATTTTAATATTTCAATTGCATAGTTGGCAAGTGATCTCAGATTTTCTATTACCCACCCAGTTATACACTTACATATCTATGTGATCCAGATATGCATGTGAGTATGTGAACTTATATTTTGTGTGCATGTTTTTAATAATATCTGGTCCAGAAACTTACTCTCCATTACCAATTACCAGTCAACTTCTAACTGACTACTGTATGTTTCTACTTGAATATCTCAGACTTCTCATAGCCAGGAACAGGGCTCCGATTCCCATGCCGTGTGCACGTCACCTATTCTTGCCCCAGCCCTTATTCTCTTCTTCCCATAGCAGCCTAAATGAATTAGGATTGAAACAAAATCACGTCACTCCCTGAAGAAAACACCACTCATCTTCTCAGCTCTGGCAGGCTCAAGTGGAAAGTCTTCAGGGAAGCCAATGCGTCCACATGTGGCCAGGTCCACCCCTGTCTGCCTGCTGGGCAACACCCCCACTCTCTCCTTACCCCCTACTGCACGGAGTTCTTTCGCTCCTCAGGTCCTGCATAGGTGCTCCTATTCTGTCTAAAATCATCTTTCCCTAGCTCTTCCCAGACTGATCTCAGTGCCTCAAACCCTCGAGGGCACAGGCATCTGAGCCCAGCTCACCTGTACCATACCAAGTGGAGAGAAATTGCCTTGGGCCTTTCAATAATTACATAGTGCAGTTAATAGATACAAAGATTTCATTTATTTTTATAATAAAATCAAAATATGTCAATATAAATATAAAATTAGCAGGATATATGACTTAGTTTTTGTTTAACTTATTAAATTATTTTATAAATCAATACAACCTGTTTCTTTAAAAATTAAATAAGAAAATGTTTACGTCTGCTTGCTAACAGCAAACATCTGTCTTCACAGTGTAGGAAACATAGCCATCTATTACAGGTGGCGGCTGCATTTTCCCCACACACTCATACAAGTTGGGTAAGGTGAGACCAGTGCAGACTGTCGCTGGCCTGACCATGAGGGGTGGCTCAGGAGGCAGCACCAGCACCACCCCGCACTCCCCCACCCCCTGTGGGGTGTTCTCCGTACACTTCTCAAATGAGCACCTCAAGATCAACTCATGAGAAATAATACTGTCAAATGGGTGCAGTCTCATTGGACTGTGCTACCAGCTGTGTGAGGCACTATAGCCTGTGAGCTATGGATGGACACATGTGCTTAGGAAAACATCTATACATTTCCTGTTTCAAAGAGCCCTTTCTCCCTTTTCTAGTGACATACTCTCAAATGATGCTACTCTTTCTTAAAAAATATTTTATTTATTTACTTGTTACAGGGCCTCACTATGCAGCTGAGACTCATACTGATGCTCCTGTCTCAGCCTCCCAGCCTGGCATGCGGTACCAGAGATTGAACTCGGGTCCTTGTGCTTGCCAGGCAAGCACTTAGATCACTGAGCTATCTCCCCAGCCCAAATCACAGCACTGTTTTTCTTCATAGTTCTTATTAGCCACAATTTTTTAAATATATGTGCTTATTGCCAAGTGTATGCATCTTCCCTGGAACACAACTCCAGCCTACTTTATTTACACAGAATGGGGCTGAAGGCCTGCACACAGTAATGCCTCCATTCGTGCTGATGGAGTAGATGAATACTGTAATTAGTTAGGAGTCCGTTAACATTCGGAAGGGCGTGGCTCAGCAGGAACCAGTGGTAAGGTCCAGTAGGGAGGATCCAAATGAACAGAAACAATTTAAGTGCTTGAAAACTTTCCCTGCGTGGCTTGTGCGAGTCTGTTGATGGACATGCCGTGGAGCAAAGCTGCCGCTATAGGTAAGAAGTTCTAAAAGTTTGCACAACTATTAGCAATAAAAGTTTTAAAGATATAACCATAACTTATTTATGTTTAAAAATCTTAGTTAGACTGGATGTAGTAGTGCCTTCCAGGGTTTGGGACACCGAAAGCAGGAGGATCACTACAAGTTTGAGCTGCGTACTGAGGCCCTGCACACCCTGTACTAGATACATAAAAAATATCTTGGTTCGTATTACTATGCTAATATAATTATTATGAAGCACGCACGAAGACGCACAGTGACTCAAAATAATGTACCATACACGAAGCAGTTTCATATCTTAATGATGAGCAGACTGCATGCATTAAAAGATATTCCAGCAGATAAATTTTAAGTAGTCTGTGTTGTAAAATGTGTGTTTATGATTGGCGTGGTACAAACTATTTTCACTCATTAATAAACATCGCAAAAGTCAGGATTAAGAAACAAGGACACGATAGCACAAAGCCGAAGCGTCGCACCCCGTTCCGCTGTGAGCGGAGCCCAGCGCACACAGGTCAGCGCGTCTGCTGGGCTGTGGCCTTCTAAAGACCCCAAGATGAGACTCGGCTCTGACCTTGGCTTTCCCCAGAGAGGTCACTTTTTCCCGCAGCTCCGCACACTGCCTTTCGGAGTCACTGAGGTTGGCTTCTACGCTGTCCATCCAGCCCGAAAACTGTCGGACGTCATCCTGATAGCTGGTCCATTTTGAAAGCGCTCCTTCGAGTTGACTGGAAAGGATCGGAAAGGACAGTCATTTCCACTTGGGTCTGTTCTGCCCACTCCGGCCAGCAGGGGGCGCAGAACGCAGGAAGGATCTGGGCTGGGAAGGGACTGCTGGCCAGGGCTTGTCAAAAGTGAGTCTGAACTGAGTCTGGATCTCCAATACAACAGCCTCTGGAAGAAAGGGACAGGGAAATCCAGGCCGAAGTTGTGACAGGACACAAACCAAAGAGGCAATGGCTAGGAGACGCCAGGCACTGGGAGAGGCCCGAAGGTCAACCCGGAGCTACTCTTCTGGAGTCAAATCTCTGGGCATGGAAACAACTAGAATTTTCTCAGATCTAACACGGCATTCAGAGAAGCAGAGAAAGCAAGGGATTACTAACAGAAGGAAGGGAATTAAGCACAGTAATCATTTTGCATGAGACTTAATGAGCTGAAACTACAATGGAAAAATAGTTTGATTTCCCAGATTGGTCTAGATGCCATCTTATAGACTTCCATGCTTCAATGTACACCTTATGTATTTAACTCCATTAATCACCTGAGTCTAATTTTGGTACTGGGATCTGGTTTCTTCTGTAGCGCATGGTGTCACTGCATACCCACAAATTGACCACTGCAGTAAAATGTCACTGGGGCTCTAGGCCTTTTCATTTGAGGACACTCTGGTCCCTGAGGCACTCTCAGCTTATCAGCAAGGGCCAGGGGACTGTCACCCTGCTAGAGGAAGACTACAACTGCCCTCGTGAGTTCTAGGAGCTTGTTTACATGAGACTTAATGAGCTGAAACTACAATGGAAAATAGTATTTTTTCCTTGCCAGGCAAGTGCTTATGCAGCTATGCTATCTCCCCAGCCCCTCCCTTGCCTTCAACTACTCAAGGCACAAGTTGTGCAGCAGCTCCCAGGGCTACCCCAGCCAGCTCTGTTCCAGCTGCTCTGTGTGTGGGGACCTCTTTGGACCTGGGGATACTTACCAGCTGCTTTCATCCCTTATCTCTGTCTCACTCTATCCTGCTACTGCAACTTTTTTTTTTTAGGTAGGGTCTCACTATACAGTTCAGGCTGGCCTTAAGCTCACTTTCATAGCTCAGGCTGGTCTCAAATTTGCACCAATCCTCCTGCCTCAGTCTCCCAAGTGCTGGGATTCTGCTACTTGGTTTTAATCAAAATATCTTTTCATTATAAAACATTTATTTGTTGTTTGATTTTAAAGCAGTGAACAAAAATAACAAAGACATTCATTTTTAGCAGTTATATTAAAACATAGGCAAAGTATTGCAAGTCTGCCTCAAGGCAAGGTTATACTTGCCTGCTTCAACTGTTCTACTAAGGAAGAGAGAGAGAGAGAGAGAGAGAGAGAGAGAGAGAGAGAGAGAGAGAGAATGAAAAGAAAGAAGAAACAAAAAGATAACAATAAGAATAGTCTGTGCCTGGATACCATCCTGATCTAGGGATGGCCTGGCTGCCCTCGGGGTGGAGCTTCACTTGCCTTTTACAGCGAATGGCTGCAGACAGGAGGGACGCCCACATGTCCTTCACACCCTGCAGCTGCTGTTGAATTGCAGGGATGCCTTCTGGAGAGGTGTTCTGCAGGATGTACTCCTCCCTGGTCACTATCATTTTCATCTGAATCTCTTTTTCCTGTTTCACTGATAACAGAGTCTAGAGAAGCAAACACAGAGGCTCTTGTTATAGACTGATGCGCATCTGTGCCGTGGAGCTCTCATGGGAAGTCTCGTGCTGATGTGTGTCAGTCCCCAGGACCCTGCTGGCTTCTGCATGAATTTCATATCACAGATTTTTAGTCATTTCTGAATAACCCTTCACTTCCACTCTTGTTCTATTTTACTAGGTTTAACAAAAGAAGAGTATAGTATGGAATTCATTAAGTCTGAAAAGTCATAGGGTGGACAGATTCTAAATGTTCAGGTATCTGCAAACAAATCTATGGAAATAGATTCTATGAGCTATGGTTAAAATACAATGGCTTAAGTTTAAAAATTTAAACGATACATTGCCATTAACACTCCTCAAAATACTCCTTGTTTTTTTGCCACTTCTGATAGAGTTCTGGAAGTTCTCTTCTGTGAGGGTTCCTTAGAACATGAAGTGTTAGCTTTCTTTCTAAGTGGATCTTGAACCTCACCACAGTCTCCATCCTCAGTTCTGCTCTTTGTGGCCTCACGTCTGTGAGAGGGAAAGGTTATACATCTATCACGTAGGATGCCGCTCTGGTTCCCTAGATTTTCTTGCATGTTCCCTCTCCCTGATACCATCCTTAAATCTGCACCCAGTCATCTTTGCCAGACCAGCGCTGCTCTCCACCCTTGTTAGGTGCCAGATTTCTTACAAAGCCATTCTGCACAGGTCACCTCCTGTGGTTTTATGCCACCTGTTTGCATGTCCTCATCTGTTACCATTGTCCCTCACATTTCACGCTGAGCCTCAGTAAAGAAAATTCCTGAGGAAAAAAGCCACCTTTTACTCACCTTTGATTCCTTTGCTGTTGAGACAGAATGCTACCTTCCTGGAAGGTACCCAGGACATGAGGGAAAAGAAATGAATGTGAACCAATTATTTTCATTGCAAATGCAAAACAGAGCTGACCTGCTAGGGTGAGAGAAGGATGGAGTGAACTTTATAGGCAAGTAAGTGAGTTGATAAGACGGGCGATGTTTTGTCTTGTAAAATGTTGCATCAGTATGTCTATGATGCAATTGAAAACTAGTTTCTGCACCAACTTTCAAGCAAGTAATCACACCTAGATTTGATTGTAACTTTTGTAAAGCATTTGTGGAGGAACATCTCCAGGACCAAGGAATGCAGGAATGCTTAGATGCGCCCACACTGTGCAACCAGCGTCCCCATCCCAGAGCATCCTGGGAGTTCTAGTAGACAGGGTGTGATGCGTTCACACCGGGTGGATAGAGACATGAGGGAAGCAAATTCTGTAAACTAAAGAGCTCTTGAAAGTGCTCACCTCCAGCTTGAGCATCCTGCTGTCCAGCACACTTTTGTCCGATGTTGGGTGGCAGTAAGAATCCAGTGTGTGAACAGCATCTGTCATCCAGTCCTGTAATTCTTTAATCCCGAGGGAGAACTGATTATGCTCTACAACAATTCTATCCAGTCTGGACACTTTCTCCTGCAAAGGATAGAAAGAGGTTTCTAGCTGTCCACTTCACAGCCTCCATTTGAGCATGTTTTATTTATTTAGGTGCTGGAGATCAAACTCAGGACCTTGTCCTTGCCAGGCAGGTGCTTATGCTGCTATGCTATCTCCCCAGCCCCTCCCTTGCCTTCGACTACTCAAGTTGTAAAGCTCACAATCTGTTTCACATCCCAGTAAGTCATAATTTCACAAGCTGTGCCAATAAGATGTGAGTGGATTCATCTATAGAAACTAAGTAGGAAAAATATTGGAATCATGGATCGAAAAGCAAAAGCTATAACTTATTATTCCCTGGTTTCTTTATCACAGTCTTATTATTATAAATCAGTAAAACTTTCTCCTAATGCTTTGTCTGGTCTAATCACAATAGTTTTTAGCTTTCACATCTCACTCTTACCTTGAATACCACCACACACTACCACTGACCTACACGGTAGTCAGTTTAAAAAATGATTACCTGACATTTCATTTTACCCTTAAATTATATATAAAGTATACACAACAAAATTATATATTTCACTGGCATAACAATTGTATCTACATGATAGATGTAATATTTCTGTACATTTATACAAGGTGCAAAGAATACCTCTCAATTTTAAAATTTGAGCCCAGGCATGTGGTTTTACTTATTAATTATGAGGGATAGCCAATGTAGTGAAGGTTTTATAAGAAAAGTCCATGTCTCTTAAAGCATTCAAATATATATTACTTTTCATATCCAAGTATACACAAATGAACAGAAAGTTGATCTTTATTCATAATTCTGAGGCAGAGTCTGGGCAATTCCCTTCAGTCTAATGACTCTTCAGCCTTTGCCTTCACAGTTCTGGGAATGTAGGCCTATGCCACCATGTCCAGCCAGAGCCAGAGTCTCTAAGTAACTTATTCATCAAATTAGCATGGATACAAACATGAACTGGTTATACAAAGACCTGGACTAGTGTGATTATTTCAATGATTTGGGGTTGAAGACCTAAATTAGTGGGGCAGAAATAAGTTCACAGGAGAGGTGAGACCAAATTAGAGATGACTAAATGATGATGCATTTCCTATGTACTAACATCTGAGATTTAAAAATATAGGAAATGAACACTATAAGCCTTATAAGTTCAAAGCAGGTCTGCACTACACAGCTGAATGTATTCACTAAGGTTATAGTGAATACATATATTCATTATATATTCACTGATTGCTTTTTCTAAGATATTTGAAGAGATTTAATTGGCTACATGAATCGTTGCTGATTCTGAGTTCTGCTTTAGAATCTGAATTGAAAATTTCAATCAACACCTGCTGAGTAGCATACAATAAATATATGGAATATAGAGAAATTTTTAAAAATCACTCCAAATTCATTTGGAGCCCAATAAAATTTAAACTATTTGACTGCATAACTTAATCAGAGGCCCTCATAATAAGAAGTCTGAATTTTGCTTATGTTTATGCTTTTAGTCTTCAATATCAGAGTCCAGGGAGCACATCATTTCTGTATTACAAGGAATACTGGGGGCAAAAGCAAGGTTAGAAGTTTCTCCAATCTTTGGAACTTCTGCTGCTGGTTTTGAAAGTTCCATACTATAAGCTATGACACAGTGATGGCCCTGAATTGCAAAGCTGGGGTGCTGATGCTGCGGATTTTGTTGCTGAGCTAGGGGATGCCTCTCCATGGATGCGTCGGGACAGACGCCCTGTGCCACCTACCGCAACTCCAGGTTGGCGAGATCAGTATCACACCCCACACAGCACACGCCACGCCACATGTTACCTTGGTTAGATTGCTTAGTGCTAGATACTGAGCAGACAGCTGGGACACTCTGTGCAGAAAGCTCTTGCTGGCAGCTTGTCCTTCCCTCAGCTGCTGAGCTTTCTCTTTCAGCCTGTTGAGCTGATGCTCGTAGCAGTGAATTTCCTCAAGGACAGACTGAAAAGCACAAGCAAGTTACCATTGAGAGACAAGACAAAGCACAAGGCAGGCGGGGCTCCAGCCCAACGAACATGGACTAAGCCTTGGCAAGCAATCCGTGTCCCCGGATGGCATCATTATGTCCAAGCTGCACATAGTGGCACACTACAGTAAGGAAACAAGTCACACTCAAGGGAAGTCAGAAAACATAAAATCTGTCAGAAAGAGGAAAAGAAAACACTGCATCTCCGGGCAGCATGATCTGACCACAGGGTGCCCTGTGTGCAACCCAACTCAGGCAGGGCGCATGGAGGGCAGGAGAGGTGAGTCACACCGGGCTGGCTGTAGGCCCTCACCTGGAGCTTCTGCTGCTCCCTCCGCTTTGCTGGCAGATCGTAGAGGCGGTGGCTGCTCTCATGAACCAGCTTCTCAGTTTTGCTCAGCCAGTTCTGCACAGGCTCGGCACTTACTTCAAAGTCTTTCATCTGGATCTTCAGATTCTGTGAGGTTTTTGATGACATCAGAGACAAAAGGACAGGAGCCAACTCCAAAGTCTTTTACTCAGCACTCAGAGCTGCTTCAGCCTGGCCCCACTCCCGCTCTCTCTCTGTCTCGCTCTTCCCAAGGTCTGGAACATTCCACCCTGCACCTAGACACTCCATAATTTTGAACACTCTTCAAGAACAGTTAATTTTGTCCCTCACTCTCCAGCCCATGCAAGAGATCCTATCATTTCTCTGCTTCTGAACTTTTGCTGTTTCTATCTGTGGCTGCAGACTTTATCGTAGACTGGGCTGGACTAGGCATATCTATCTGAGGCAGGCAAAAGTAGTGTCTGCTGGTTGGGGCTGCAAGCCCCAAAAGAGAAGGGCCTGTGCCTTACACTTCTTGGGACACATTAGGTACCTTGAAGGAAAATAAATCAGTATTGATAAATATTGTATTGATCTTGCCTTACAATGAAGCAAAAAGCAACATATACACCTGTATATATGTTATATATGTATATATATATATATATATATATATATATATAATGTAGTTTCAGTATGTTTAAATATCAAATAGTGACATGTGTTTATTAAATGAGAATATTGTAAATACTTTCACGACTACTTCGTAGGTATAAGCAGCCTGGAAGTGCACGCAGTGTATGATATGATCCCGTTTCACTTTAGCACAGGTGTCTTCATTCACTGCCTATGACCTCTAAATGTTAGGTTGATATAGATTGGAATTTGTTATTTATGTCAAATTAGAATCCAATTAAGTGCTATTGCACTAATCAGCACTGTGCATAGTAGTTTTGTCCAAGAGCGCATCCATGAAGGTTAACCGAAACATTTGCGTGTGAGGAACTGGAGCCTGAGGAAATAGGGTTTAAGGCTTCATCTTTATTTTCTGACCCCAGGAATCCAGGGAATGTTCCTTGTGTGTATTTTCCCAGTTGTTCCTCCAGAGGCTCCAGTTCTTGGTGACATCTGGGAACCTTCAAAGTCCCATATTTATAAAATGGTATTTATACAACGCTGAAGTGTAGTGTCTGGGTTTCAACTTATCTTTATCTCTTCCTAGATAGGAGACTTTGATAAATTATTTAGTCACCTCACTCCTTGCTTTCTTCATTCAAAAAACAGAAATAAGGGAGCTTGTGCATTATGGAATGGTTTTGGGGATTACATTGCTGGCATAACTACAAGAGTGCCCAGCACTGATAGGGATTTACTAAAACTGTCGTGCAGCCTGCATCATCAGTTTTATAATCATGCTCACTGCTACTTCCACAGTCATTAGACACTGGATGTCTTCTGGGCACCCCAAATTCAGGGTGTCATAAATTAAATGAGTCATTATTAGCCCCTCTGGCATATTTCACCTGCTGTATGTTGGTGCCGGTTAATGGCATCATTAACTGTGCCATCTTTGAAACTAGAAAACAAAGATTCAAGCTTAACTTCTGCTTTTCCCTATGCACTTTATTGAAGTAATAATCAAACCATCTTGCATTCCTCTTTAGAGATGGGTTTTCCATTCTATGATCACTTCCTTGATTCAAGACCCCATCTCTGTCATCTAGGTCATCTTGAAAAGCTTTCCCTGGTTTTCCAACTACTCACTCCAGCCTGTTCTGGTTCTTATTGTGGTCAGAAAATTCACATTCATCTCTAGCTCGAGATCCTACAGATTCCTTCCTCAGTGTTTTGCAACCAAGTTCCAAGAGAGCTTACGTCTCAGTTCCTGAAGTATGCAAGGAGTTGATTTCTTGCTACATATAGAGTAGCATGTGCTAGGTTCCATCCTTGGCAAAACTATGTCTGGGGTTCAGCTAAGGCACCCTGTCTAAAAGTTAATATCAAATCTCTCAGTACACAGGACATGTCACTGTCTGACTCTAATCTTCATGTCTAGTTTTATCTCTGTTACTTGTGCCGAGCTTCACTTGAGTGTCAAACATCTCAACATACCCACTCACATCTGGCACATGGGAATCTCTGGCACTGTGTATTCCATTCCTTCTATATGAAGTGCATAGCAATCTTGGCAAATTCAGAGTATTTGAGGTCTCTGAGATTGAGTTTAGGTGTCAACTTTCTGGAATTCCTTGAATTCCCCAAATAGTCAGTTTTTGCCACCTATAAACACACGTACTTTATGCCACAGTCCTCTATTTAGAGGCTCTTTCCCCTCCTAAAAGAGACCTCTGTCAGCAAAAGCAATAAAATAGCCCTTCTGTGTTCCTGCCAGAGTGCTGGGTACATTAGAGGTTCTAGAATGAATCCATCTACCTAGAAAGAAAGACCTGGGACAAATAAGAGAGGCATATCTCCCATAAAGAGAGAGCAGATGAAGGCAATTCTTGACCTCTTTTCCTACACTTGCATATCTTTGGAACAAGGCAGTCTTTCAATAAATTCCAAGAAAAAGTAATGCATAGTAATGTAGTGGATGCTTCAGAACTCAGGCACTGAATAATTCCTAAATTCTTGGGCACTGCATAGTGATTATCACTCTTACCTGCTGGAGAATACCTGCCATGAAAACCAGCTCTCACTGCTAAATTCCTAGGTTAGGGGAGAACTGAGAAAACACATATTCTCTTCCAGAATAGTAGTTCTCTATTGTTATCTTTTCTATCCTACATTAACTATGGTCACAATCAAATTAAGGATGCATTCTGCTAGGAAGCACTGTTTGAAAAGGAAAAGTAGCACACATTTGCCTCTAAAGGAAGAGTTGGTATGCAAGACAGATGATCTTAGAAGAAGGAAGTGTGTTGTGGCAATAATTATGTCATAATTATAATAAATTACCTTGAGAAAAAATGAAATTGTGTGAATATTATCTCTTCGTGCATTTAACTCCCTAAGCCCTACTATCTGAAACTTGCACCAGGGATTATATACCCTATCAGCTGTTGCACTGGGGAGCCTTGTGGAAATATTCTGGTTTATCCTCCAAGAACAGCTTCCAAAATCAAGGCACTTCATATGAGACAATAAGTGCTACATTTGAATTCAAAACTGCCTGTTCCTGCTGAAAGAGCGCAGAAGGAGATCTACAATCACAGCCTGGCCAGGCAAGACAGGATGTAGTTTCTCAGGGTGACTCACACTTCTAGCATTTAAAAAAAATATTTAAATTTGTATCAGTATATATCAGAGGGATGTAATGGTCACATTTATCATGGGGAGTTAGTGCATGAGCACAGTACATCCTGATCCTTTTCAGACCCCTTCTCCTCGCCTCTCTCCTCTTTCCTTCACATCTTAGTTACCCAGTTGTCTGTCAATAGAGCCACAGACACAATCGTGGCCAAGGTCCTGTCTGCTTGAAACCCTGGGTGAGCAGACAGCAGTCAGGGACATAGAGCACTGTGGCTTCTGTAGGGAGCAACGTCTCACCTCAAGGGCAGATTCCTTCTGGTGGAGATTTGAATGGAAATTTTTCCAGTCTTCCTTTGCAGCTTCAACTTTGGCCTGGATGCTTTTTGCTTTCTCTGTGGTCAACAGGGAAGTCAGAAGTTCCCCTTTTGACAGCATCATGTTGAGCTTATGTTGCCCATTTTCACTTTCAGACAAAAACTCCTATGAACAAAAACGTAAAATTAGCACAATAAAGTGCTCTATGCTTTAAAATTCTTTGATTTTCCTAAGCATTTCTCAATGAAATCAAGAGTGAGAAATAAACTATTTTTATTGCTGCAATAAAATGATCAAGGTCTTCCTTTAATCATCAAGTTGTTTTTTATTTACTAATCTGAACTCTGGTTTGCTGTATGAAAGTTGTGAGCTGTCTTACGAACTGTTATTGTTTAGATAAAAAATAAACAAGAGAAAACCAATAGTACGAGAAGAATTATGAAATAATCCCTCATTTTTTAATTTACAAAATAAATTTCATATGCTTCTGTATAAATGGCACAGCTGGATTATAACTTTTCTCAGAGCATCCTAGCTGCCCGAACAAGAGCAAATACAACCAGGTATAGGACTCAGCAGGCTCAGGTGATAAAATCAAACTATTGGCTCAGCACCAGCACTATTTCTAGAAGAGAACAAATGAATTTCCCTGAAAAGTCTTAATACAATAAATTTGGTTAAATGAAGACATATCATTAGAAGCATATCAAAAGGCAGTAATAGTGTTTTATGGGACTGCCTCTATGAAGTGCAAGGAAGTGGCATATTTCTGAAGTATAAATCAGAAATATGGTCACGGTACGTACTTTTCTCACTATTTGGTAATATGCAAGGACAGAATCTTTCTCTACATCCATAGGTAGATTCATATTCTATAGCCAATGCCCCTTAATATTTTTTATGTATAATGAAGAAGACATGCAAAGTATAAACTCAAAATCATTAGTTTGATATTCTCCCTTTCTTGTACAGGGGACTGAATTTAGGGCTTTCATGCCAACACTAACACACATCCCAGTCCTTTCTTCCTTTGAGACAAGGTCTTGTTCAGTTGTTCTATTGCCTACACTGCGCTCAGACTTTCAACCTTCTGCTTCAGGCTCCCAGAGTGTTGGGATTGTGTGTGCCCAGGCCCAGCCACGCAAGGCTATTAACTGTGTGAAAAACAGAGGCATAGATACTATAGCTGGTGAATTTCAATTTAGAAATGCGAGATGGTTTGGACCCAGTTTGTTCCACAAGGAGTCGTGTGTTAGAAGCTTGGTCCTCAGTGCAGCAATGTTGAAAGAGGAGGTTTAGAGGATGTCCTGAGACCCTGGGGACAGGACCTTGAAGAACTGCTTGTTTCCATAAGTGGATTCTTCTGAAGGAGAAATCTGGTCACTTCTCAATCTGTGTGGCTTTCTGCCTGGTGACCCATCTCGTTCTTCTCACGAGTGCTCCTGCCACTGCAGTGCCATCCACTAGAAGGGCCTCACCACAGCTGAGCTCATGCCAATGGCAGGCCCTTGAAACTTCAGACTTGTGAGCTACATGCACCTCTTTTCTTTATAAAGTAACCCAGCTTGGATATTTCATCATAGCCATGAAAATGTATTAATACAGAATCTCTCCAGGACATCTGTTTAATAGACGACCAACTTGTACATGAAACTTGGCTGAGGGTCAGAAAAAACGCTGTCCTCAAAAATAGCACTGAGGGTGGGGAGATAGTTCAGCAGTCTAAGCACCTGCCTGGAAAGCACAAGGACCTGAATTCAATCCCCAGTGCTGCATGCCGTACTAGTTCCACATTGAGCCGGCCACTGAAACTGGACATGATGGTACACACCTGTAACCCCAGCACTGGGAAGACTGAGACAGGAGGATCACTACAAGTCTAAGCTACATAGCAAGATCCTGTACCAAATAAATAAAGATTTTTAAAAAATAGTACTGAGTTCCTACAATGCAACTAAATTGGTAGTGAAATTCCAACATTCTACTTCATGGCCTGGAGCAAAACAGAAGACTCCTAAGTGGAGCAAATTCTCGGAGCAGAGCTATTCCATTATACTGCAAACCAGTAATTCAAACAAATGAAATGGATATGACAATACTATGTTGGAGGCTGAGTTTATCTGAAAAACTTCAAGCAGAAACGCTTGCACATAGTTCTCCTAAGCAGTCACTTAAGAGTGCTAGCCTGGGCATACAAAAATGACAATGCCACTAGACCTAAAATGTTGGCATTGAAGCTGACACAGTGCTATTAGGAGAAGGAAAGACTAGGAAAAAACCCTAAGGCAGTTATTAAGTAAAAAATCTGGCTGAAGCACTAGCTACTACAAATATCCACTCTGTGGCCTCATTACAATTCTTCTACCTCTATGTATATGGGAGTAATAATATTAAACAATTAATACGGCTAAGGTGAAAATTAAACAAGAACATCCACTTTGGAGCACTCAAGCACTGTGCTTGTGAGGTAAAACAAATTTCATTATTTCCAAAACCTTTATTAATACCTAAAATAGCATATGTTTATGCATATGAATGGGTGAGCTTCTTTTTCATTGTTTCAGTGGGGGATTTATTTGAAATTTAATTTTTAACAACTCATATGCAGCACACTTATGAAAAGATCTAGAGCAGTGAGGGCAAACGTTTTAGTGATCTGTGACTAAACCGCACTCCAAAACTCATTTATTGCACAGTGTCAACACTGCAATTAAATTCGAATGCCAAGAGGCTTTAGTTTAGACAAAAACAATTCATATACTAACATTTATTGTCTTAAAAGGCAAACAAATTCCACATGTATCATAGGTTTGCCACTGCTAATCAAAGGAAATCTTTCAGCCTATATTAGCCTTTTATTAAAGCTAATTGATAAAATTCTTACCTGTATTTTCTGCAGACTTGTGGAAACTTCAGTAATATTTTGAGGTATATCGAAACATTTGGCAGTAGTGATTTTTGCAGTAACCAACCACTGCTGAAAATCCCTGAATGCTTTCCGAAATCTTTGTTGCAAAATCTGCTCTTTACTCTGGCAGCCCTTGGATGCTTGCAAACAGAGACTGAAAAATTGATTTGAACACTCAGTGAAAAGAGAAAATGATACAGTTGCTTAGAATAGTGATTGACAGAACCGGTATTCTTAGAGTACACACTTTATGCATTTAATAATACTTTTTTTTTTGGTACCAGGGATTGAATTCAGGACCTTGTGCTTGCCAGGTAGATGCTTTCGCCACTGAGCTATCTCCCTGGCCTAATAATACATTTTTAAAAAGATTTATTTATATGGTACAGGGTTTTGCTACATAGCTCAGACTCATAGTGATCATCCTGTCTCAGTCTTCCCAGCACTGAGATTACAGGCATGCATCACCACACCTGGTTTCAGTGACCAGCACAGGGTGGGTGGCATGGCTTGTGGTGCCGGGGATGGAACCTGGGTCCTTGTGCTTTCCAGGCAGGACCTTAAACCACTAAGCTATCTCCCCAGCCCTTGCATTTAATACTTAATAAATTCATGTTATCATTGAAATCACACATGAAAAATTTAAAAAGCCTCTAGCTTCTACTTGATTTGATCCTTCCTTTTTTCTTTCCTTCATCTCTTCCTCCCTCCCTCTCCCTTTCCTTGTCTTCTTCCCTCCCTTCCCCTTCCTTTCCCTCCTCTTCCTTCCCTTCTCTTTTCTTTGTAAATGGGTCTCTTGTGTTCTATGTAGCCCAAGCTGCTCTCAAACTCATGCATTCAACCAATAATTCTCTATCTTAGTTTCCCAAGTAGCTGAACTACAGACAAGCTTCACTATGTTGAGCTTCTTTACATGAAAATGTTCTGAAGTTGACTCTGTGTCCAACTTCATTACCTGTAGTTCCAACTCCTTTTGAGATGGGGAACCGCTTAAGCCCAGAAGTTCAAGGCTAGCTTGTATAACACAGCAAGACCCTGTCTCTTCAAATTTTCTTTTTAAAGAAAAATATTTGAAACATCAGGAGAATTTATGCTTACCGATTGTGCTCTTTAATCAAGCTAGAAACTTTTCCACTGTATGCACTCAGGTCTCTAGAAAATCGACAAAGTTCATTCAGCTGAGACTTGAGGTCCTCTGTCGTAGGCTCTGCTTTTTGCAGAGCATCCAAGATCTCCTAACAGAACAAGAGCAAGGATCAGGCATTTCAGTTTCTCAAGCTATATTGGCATAAACCATATTGCAAATTATTACTGAAGTGTGAAGTGTTAGTTCAATAAAGAAAGGGGGCTCTATTTTCAGGATTCCTCTTGACACACAATTAACTTTTTGTTATTTTATATCTCTTTGCAGCCATGAATAGGCATTCTAATATTAAATATAGTTAAATGATTAGTGGACAAATGACCTGAGATTAAAAAAAAAGAAAGGCAAATTTTCTTTGTTGTTTAAAAACAGCCTGATTGGCCATGATGGGATACATACACTATTTAAAAGTGAAGAAAGACTTTTTTCAAGGAACAGTAACACTTAGTTTGGTTTAATGACCTATACAGGAATTGACTGCATACAGTATTGTGTATGCTATTATCTCTGACAGAATTTCTTATGATCCAGAGGTCTGATTTCACCAGTACTTCATTCCTTTCATAATTTCCTTCATGCAATCATCACTTATTTACTGAATGTCTACTATGCATTAAGCATCTTGCTGGATTCTGGGAACACCCCTGTCTCCCAGCAAACAAAGGTATTATTTGCATTCTTTCTGAGCTCATAATTCAATGGATGAAAGACACAAATAATCACAGTATTTTATGAGCTTAATCCAAAATAAAGTTTTGGCATTTGACAAAATCAAAGCCATGGTCAACTCTGTTGTGCCGTTCCTTAAAGGACTGTCACACAGAGAAAATGAGATCACGTGTGTGACATGCTCAGCATAGTTTCCAGACCCTTGAAGAATGCTAATTAGCAAAATCAATAAGAAAATGATTCCCAGATATTCAAGACCACGTAGATTGTGGTATCACTATACAGCACACAAGTAGCTATTGTTATAAATCATTCTAGAGCTATTTACTGAGATAACACAGGTTTATAAAGGAACTGTATCCCTTGTCAGTCAAACAGGTCATTACTGCACCCACACCCAAGGAAGCGGTGCCGCTATCTTCTTGCTGGTGTCAAGCAGATTTCACATCATTCGGGCCTCTCCACTGCCTCCCCTTCCTACTCCATGCAGGAGAGTCCCAGATCAGCCTGGCCTACATCTTGGCCCCTTCACCCACTGTCCTCTTTGCCTCTGTCCCCAGTTACATCTTCACCCTTTCTTGCTGGGACAGCACATTCATCTCCTAATTTCTGTTCTGTAGTTTTTCTCTTACATTTTTTTTCCTTTTCTCCTGGGTTGGCCTTTGTGCTGTTGCTTGTCTTCAGCTGTCCCTTTAAGTTCTTATGCCTTGGGATTCAGTTCAAGCACTGGCTCCTAGAAGGCTGCTCTGCCTCCGCCCAGCCACAGAGCACCACATCTGAGGATACTCAGTACCATGGGCCTTTGTCCCAGTCAGGGTCCCCATTGGTTTCCTACTTGTGTATCTTCTCACTGGAACTGTGACTGAATTCAGAGCTCTATTTATATAGGTAAGGCTCTAGGTTGAAGGGTATGAGAGATTTTTATCTGCAATCATTAAAAATACTGCACCTAGATTGCTTCTCTTTGCAACTCCAAATGCTACATTAAGAACAGCTATTTTACACCATATGGAATATTTTTAAGGGGGATCATTGTAAGAACTAAACAAACTTCTTATGTACCAAGAAAGTAAAAACACTGAGATTCAAATTTATTAACTGGGTGATGTTAAAAGAAAAACACGAAGACTAAAACCTTACATTTAAAAATGCCTGTGACTTTTTCCTAAATGAATTATCTTTGTAGAGCTTTACATTAAATAAATATCTTTGTTAGTATAGTGGTTAGTGGCCTCAGCCTGTCACATTAAATAAACATTATACTAAGTTATGATTCAGTTAGTCCTAGGATGCATGCAATTTTCATACTCCTAAAGAGATCTGCTATATTTCAATAATAATAATTTAGTAGGTATTAAAATAAATGAGTTTTGCAAATGCATTGAATAGGTGTTTGGTACCATTCTGTTATGTACTTTACAGATCACCAATTTTTCTGTTTTAAGATTTCTTGAATACCATTATTTAACTGCATAAGGTGAATAGTTGTAAGGGTTACAGGTTATTATAAGCAATGACAAGGCATCTTCCATAGCAAAATGATGCCATAAGAACCTTCACAGATGCTGGGGAAATAGCTCAGCAGTCTTAGAGTCTACTTGGCAAGTGCAAGGACCCAGGTTCAATCCCCAGTACCACATGCCATGATGCCATGACAACCACGAGAACTTGTAATCCCAGTGCTGGGGAGCCTGAGACAGGAGGATCACTATGAGTCCAAGCTGTGTAGCGAGACCCTATACCAAATAAATAAAAGGTTTTAAAAAAATTTTAAACAAGAACCTTTGTAAATCTGCTGCTTGAAAATATTTCCCTAAACATTCATTATACTTAACATATTGGCTATATTTTAAATGAAATGCCATTATTAGAAATCAAGTACAAATACCACCAGACAACATACTAATCTCAAAAACATGTGCCTTGGAGCCATGTGCGGGTGAGGACCTAAGCGAAGGCTGTACTTTCTGTGAAAACAGCTGAAAACCAGCACCTAGTGCGGTGCTGTCCTGTTTTCTGCAGCCCTCCTCTGTCATTTCCTCTGTAGTACCAAAGAAGTTGACCATAGCTAAGAACGGTAATGTCACCTATGTGCAACCAAATCTTTTTTTAAAAAATTCTTTCCTGTTAATGGGAGAAAGGGAAACAAAAAAGACCCAAAACAGTGTAACTGATTTTATTTCATAACAAGACCACATCAAATGGGTACCAATGCCTTTGTCTCTATGTTAGGGAACTAACTGCTTACGTTTTAATCTAGTGCAGCTACAAGTCAAGAAGCACATCCAAAAATAAGCAGGCACAAAATCAACCAACTGATTGACCAAAAACCCTAGCCACATTATAGATAAAATAGTTTGAAGAGACGAGTACGAAGTTGTATTTTGTGTTGTGCTACATCTACTTCAATTACTCTACTCCAAACATGACAAAGCTACAAATACTCCCAGATTTTCTTACTGGCTGGAGCTATTTTTAAGTGACTATAACATAAATAGAAGTGGAGAAGTTTACTTTTCTAGACTTCTTTTTACGGATAGCCATGACTCAGAGCAGTAGAAAATGGCAAATATTGAAGAGGTTTTCAGAGATCACTAAGTGAACAATGCAAAAAAGGCAAAAGATTTTTAAATTTCTGCCCATTCTTCATAATTTCTTTTCTGTTTCTTTCTCACGTTCTGAAAGAGCTACTATGAAAGAAAGAAAGAAAGAAAGAAAGAAAGAAAGAAAGAAAGAAAGAAAGAAAGAAAGAAAGAAAAAGGCAGGCAGGCAAGCAGGCAGGCACCCAGCAAGCGTGACAGAGCCGTTCTGTGAATGCGCATTAACCGGCGATTTCGAGCACATCTGTCAAAAGCATACAGACAGAGGGGAGCCACTCAGGGTGAAAACGGTTAATTGTGCTTTAGTAGGTCACCAAATGTGCGTTCCAAAGCTACAAATTCAATCTTTTACTTGTTTGAAACAGTTAATTGGCAAGAAAATAGCTATGACTCTCTGTCTATTTATTCCTCTGCCCACGGGCCATTTTTCCCCACTGGATGGCTCAGTGCAGTGTTACAAACTCTTACACCAGAAGGAGGGGAGGAAAATGTCTCTACCAACAATAAAGTTTCCTTCAGGAAATAGTGGTTCTTTTTCTCTCCCATTAACTTTTACCAAAGTTTGATTTATGAGAAGAGGAAGAAGACCAGCTTTTGCAAATTTCATCAGATAAATACTTCTTCCAAAACTGGACTGTGTATGTTTTTAGTTAGCAAAGACTTTTTTTTAAAACAACCACGAGAGGCAAAAAACATTTTCTAGCATAACCACCGTGAGAAAAGTGGAAGCCAACTTACTCTTCCTGCGTGCCAGGATTCCACTATCTCGGTGTCTGTGTTCTTGCCTTCCAGGAGGGCCAGCTGCTGGGCCCAGGTTTTCAGAAGGGCACCAAACTGCCCCAGGGCCTGTTCCAGCTGGGCCACCTGGCCAGAGAACTCCTGCTCGGAAAGGGCCATCTGGCTGACCAGGTCCTCCAGGGTGCTCCTCGTGTGGAACACGCTGTCTTCCCACTGCTTCCAGTCGGCGCGCAGGGCCTGCATCTCCGAGTGCAGGAGCTCACACCCGCTGGCAGCTGTGTGCTGCTCCACTCCGGGCGCCAGGGACTCCACTCGGCCCAGGCGGGCTGCTCCTAGCTCTCTGGAATCTATCAGCTCCTGTAATGGAATATCGCCATGGAAACCAAGGGGGCTGTGAGTCACTCACTAGGCTGCAAGTTTTCAGAAGTGTGCAGAGGGAACTTCGCCCCACTAGGAAGTCGGAGCAAGCGTGCACAGAGAACCCGGGTCCCCGCAGCCACCCACTCCCGAGTTCTAACAGCCGGGAATTAACACTGTGAGCTCCCGGGCTTGAGACACAGTACCCTACGGAGCTGCAACACGAGACAGCGCAGCAGGCGCCCTGGACCCATGCCCTGCTGGAGTATGGGAAGTGTCTTGGGAGTGACTTCAGTGTATTGGGCCTGTAAATAAACAGATCTGTATTTCTTCCATGTAGAAGGACCGGGGAACAAGATCACCCGACCAGATCTCCCTCGTCTCCACCTACGACTCTGGGCTTCCACAGGATGGTGGCTCACATTACACTGCCATTCTGCCAGCAGCAAGCTGACCCATCGCAGTAGAAAGGGCAGATCCCTCCTCAGTTCAAATACTTCAGGGTCTCCGTAAACATTTTGATAGCAGCTGAAATGAGTAGCCCACAGACTGACTTCATTGAAGTGTAAAAAAGGGACCTGTACACTGGGTGTTTTAAGACTGTTACTTTTACCTTTAAAAAAACACTAGAAATTTAATAATTTACATACTGTTGTTAGCATGCAGAAACATATGCTATAGAGGACAATAAAATAAAATTAAAACATGCGTTGGTAAGTAGGTAAACAGTGGCATTTCTTTCTGAGAACAGATTTCTTAGGCTGAATTTTTTTTTTTCTGAAATAGGCAATTGTTTCATTCATATATTTATATGCCTATGGCTAAAGCCAGGTTTTTTTTTTTTTTTTTTTTGTGGGACCGGGGTTCAAACTCATGCTCTTGCACTTGCCAGGCAGGCACTTGTGCCCCAGAGCTATCTCCCCGGCCCCCAGGATATTTTTATCATTATAGAAAATTATGGTATCACCTCTGGGTTAAATAGAAGGAAATGATGATGACTAAAGAAAAATCTTCAAGAAGAAAAACAATTAAGAATTAAATGAATTTTGGATAAAAATGATACATGCTTCATAAGTTATGCACAAAGGATGTCTTAATTATTTTTATAATACAGTTTGCTTTTCACTCAATTAGATTAAAATCAATATATCTTCTCATAATTCTATGCAGCAGAGTCAAATTTTAGTGCCCATCTTTTGAAAGTACTATGGAGCTGTCTAAAGCTCAATCATAAGAAATATAATTTAGCTTGTATTTAAGTGTATACTTCCATAGTTAACATTTAATATAA